>VXAX01006627.1:53646-125696 GCA_013399835.1 Leptocoma aspasia | reverse complement strand
CCGCTCCGGGCCGAGCATCCCACTGTGCCCTCCGCTCCGGGCCGAGCATCCCACTGTGCCCCCCGCTCCGGGCCGGGCATCCCGGCCGCCGTGCCCCCCGCTCCGCGCTCCCGAGGCTGCGCGCGCCGCCGCCCTCTCCCGGCGGGATGGGGAATTCCCGGTCCCGGCGGCAGCTCCGCAGCAGCGAGCATCGGCCTCGCTTCAGCAGCCCTGCAGATGCCGCGGGGTGATACAGGGTTGATACCTCTCCGAGTACTGTAAATGCATATTGGCATTTCGCAAATGCTTTTCCGATTAATCACACATAGGCACCGTGGTAAAAGCCCAGCGTAGACTGTGACACTCGCACGGAGCTGCTCCAAGCACACCCCTTCATCCCAAATCCTAAGGTACAATTATCCCTGAGTAACAATCTGCTTAGCTACTAGAGGCGTGTTCATTCAGTACATGGAAAAAGTTGCCTGTTTATTTTCCGTTTAGCAGTTCTTATTCCCATGTGCACATGTTTAGGTGGCTCTCACAATAATTCATTTCTGGCTGGGGGGAGCTAAATAAACTGGGTACCAGTTCCTCTGTAGGACCTGGTGCTCCAGGTGTCAGGAACCTAAATCCCTGCCTTTTGTCCCAAATTCAGTAACAAGCACACAGCCCCCCTTTTAGGCACTACTGCCAACACGTGCCCAGGCAGCTTCTTTCCCAACCCACAGTGGGGGAGCCTTTGCCAGAGATGGGATCAGGACATGGATCACTTCACCCAGCTCTCCTGTAGCAGTAGGGAAGGAGTCCTGCCTCAGCTGAAACCATCTGTTCCTCTTACTGGACTGGATCACTCTCTTTACCATCCCGATTCATTTAAGTTGGCATCACATAACAGCTCCCTCACACATGCACTTTGTGAGAATTCAGAGAAAGCAAATGCAGGAATCTCTGTAGCCCCCAAACTACTTGATAACCAACTTCTCACAAACTGTGAGAAACACCAGGAGACTCCCATTGCAATGCCAGAGCACAACCACACACATTTATTTATTTAAATGCATTACAGATATTGCCACAAACAAGGAGTTCCAAGTGCTACAGATGCAGGAGGGGGCAATCACCCATTATTTCTGCCTGATCCTGGCCTTGCAATCCCCATCCTGATTAAATTACTGAGGGTAGGATTATCAGCAGGATAATCAGATGCAGTATCTAATCTGGATAACCCAGCATTACTGGGCCTCACAACACAGGATTTCACTGACCACTCAGCCAGGGCATTCCAGAGCATTACATCTCATTTTCACCACTTAAAGGATTCAAACACCCTAGAGACTTGTGCAGAGGGGAAAGCTAAGGAACATAATCACAATTTCAGTCAAATGCAGTAGTGTTTGCATAACTGCTGTGTTTCCAAGAACTCCCAGAACCAGCACAACCAGGATTTGCAGAGCAATCACTTATCTGAACAACTCACCGTGTATTTACAGGCTTCAGAATCTACACCTTTGGGTTTTAACAAAGCCTCAAGTTCTTAACCCATCCGTTAGGAGCAGCTACATCCAGCTTCATCTCTCTCAAAGCAATGGCACTGCCCAAATAGCTTCTTTTGGTCTGGGTACCTCCCTTGACCTTCCTCCAGGCTTCCCACTTCCTTGGCCTTAGCCTTGCCAAATAACATATGTGCTTGTAGGAAGCCATGAAACCTCCCGAGAGGGAGATCCTGAGGATAGGAACAAGTTCTGGAAATAAGAATTGTCTTATACTTGGAGGATTTCAAAATCACAATTGTCAAAATTCCTTGCTTATCACCTGCATGTAATTGCTCACCCTCAGTCTGGCTTCCCCTCAGCCAAGACTTTCCTCCTCATGGTTCTACAAGTTTCTCAATCTGGAACAGAAGGTAGGATCTCAGTGATGTTCTGAAAAAAAGATCCAGCTTTGGGAATCTGAACTTGCTTAGCTCTCATTGCACAGCAAGCAGGGTTTTTGTTCAGTAAAAAATGGCCTGGATAGGGCACAAAGACAGAAAGTGAACCTGATCTTTCACCTAGTCCTCCATTGTTCACAGACAGCATGAGAGGGTATTTTAAAATCTCTTCTGATGATCTGCACAGCCTGAACTCCTGTTCTGCTCACAAAATGAAACACTTAGAGGCTTTCATCACCTTATCAAAGTCCCTAGTGGCCCCTGCCTGCCCTCCTATGAAGAGTTTGATCTCCTTTTAGGAAGAGGATAAAGCTGTCCTTGAGCAAAGCTGCTTTTCAGTGAAGTATTGTGCTGTTTTTGTGAGAACATCAGACACCTCCAGGTGTCCCTCAAACATGTATCCCTCAATAGTTGCAGCTCAGATTTTTTCCAAGCAGCTCACAGAAAATAGACTGTATACATCTAACTTGTGTTTGAAGGGCACATTAGAAACGTGCTTCATGGAAAAAATGTCTAGATTACATTTCTGATGCTGCATAACTGTGTGCATCCATCTTATCTCCAATTACAAGGGCAAATAGGAAAAAGAGGTCTGGGAAGGAAGAAGTTGAGCTGAGAACAAATGAAAACATTGCTGGCTGCCTTCAGTTCATACTCACTGCCAAAAGCAAGGTCATGCAATACTATCTCCCTTGCATTGTTAAAAATCTCAAAGGTAAAAGGGTACTATCATTTCAAGAATAAAAATGGCTGCATGAAACAACCTTATCTCCCATGAGGGATGATGACTTTTTACCCAGGATAACCACATCCTCCAGCAATTACAAAAATGCACAAGATCTAGAGCATCGCTGCTGATTTAGCTCATCTCCACACAGAAATCAACAGCCCTCATTCACTAAGCATCAGGGATAGGAAACAGGAACAGCAACTGGCTGAGTCAGACACTAAGAAGGGAGCACATTTATTCTCACATGGTGAGAATGTTCATCATGCACTTATACCAACCAGGTAAAACAAAAGTGGATAAAGACACACCCCTCCCATTCAGCTTTCACATTCAACCAGAGGTTGGAATACAAAGAGAAACTCCCATTATACCACCTGTAGTGGAAGATGGTTGGTAAAGGCAGTTGTTAGAGCCTCATAGGAGGGAGAGCAGAGGCAAAAGGCTCCAGCTGGGAAGGGTGAACCTCCTGAGGCACAGCCACGGCCAGGTGTGCCTCAAAAGTCAAGGCTGCCCTACAGAAAGAAATAAGAAAACTAAGTGTTTTTTTCTTCTTCTAATCCACTTTTCTCTGTGTGACAGAGGGAGAAGGAGGTCAGTACTGCAATTGCTCCAGCTTACAGATGGAATAAAATGGTGATCCCAGACCCTCAGGGCCTGCCTGTCATAACATTGGTCTCCCTCCACGTGTCACCTGTGTGCTCAGAGCAGATGAAATGGTTTTCAGCATAAACACATTCCAGGTGCAGCCACTGGCACTCCTGAGGACATGCAGCTCCAGCTAAGCTGATGTGAGCAGCAGGTTCTTGGCTCCAGGCTGAGGGGCTGGTTAGTGGCTGGCAATGCTGGGTGCAGCATGGGGAGGCTTTGGAGCTACACAGGAGGATGGAACAGCCATGCACTTGTTCTGCCTGGAGCCAAGTCAGGGACATGTACCTGCTTTGGCTGGAATCAAGATAGGAACTGGAAGGCATTAAGCAGATGAGGGGCCAGAACCCAGTCAACTGTGTCCTGATAGGCTTGGAGATAGCCCAGGACAGCTCATCTGTCCTTGAGTGTGTGAGCAACAGATGTTTGTCCCAAAAAAAGAGGTGCTCTTTTCTTAATTTTGGCTGCTACTACCTTCTGCAGATTCAGAAACTCTCTTTTCTTTTTTTCCCCCATAAGATACACAAACCACAAGAAATAGGGGAAATATTGGGAATTACTTAGGAAATAAAGGAGTCAGTCCTGTTTCTTTGCTTGTTTGAGCAGGTGTGCTCTCTAGTGAGAGGTAGGGTTTGCACAAGGAACATTAAAGCTGCACTTAACAGTTTCAGCTGCTGCATTTCCACTATCGATTGGCACCATTCAAGCCCAGCTTTAATGCCTGACAGCAGACATAAGCTATGAGGCAGCTATGTCCCTACTGGGAGCAATGATATATTATCACTCTCTTTAAATGAACCTGGAGAAGTACTATATATATTCAACAGAAAGTCCTGTGTATATATATTCAACAGAAAGTCCTAACTGACTGCAAAGGAATTTCAGGGGTTGCAGAAGTGCAAACCAACATAGCCTGTGACTAGACTGAAAATCAGGTATTAAAATGAGTTATACATACAGGAGATTATTTTACAAATACATTCATTAATTCATGTTGCTATTCTGTCCTCATGCCCCTCTCTTCATCTTTTGAACTCAGGCTGGCAAATGTGGTCATCTGCTGAAGTACTTCATGTAAAATTGACAACAGCACATATCTTCCCCATCATCACCCTGACCTCAAAATAATGCCTTTTCCTGCCAGGTGTGTGAAGGGACAAGACTACGAGCAGATGAGATGAGAAGGTTATGTTCAGTAAGGACTGGGAGGCTGCAGTTCTGCTGTGAGACGTTCCCTAGCTTTGCTAGCAGAGTGGCTATTCCCCACGTGGCAAATGCCATGCAGTTGAGAGATACCCCAGCTGGCTCTAAAAGAGCTCCTCCCAGAAACGGGAGCTGCTTGCAGTCTCATTAATGCCATGGAAGGAGAGAGCAGGTCAGTACAGAGCTGCTTTGGAGAGCAGGGCTGGTCCCATGTGGGGCTGTGCTGTTCAGATGCTCAATGTCCCCAGGAAAAGCCCCAGGTGCTCTCTCCAAGCCAAGCACAGAGTGCTGGGAGGGGACACAGACACAGCCCATCTCCTCCTGGCTGTCAATGGCCCTTGGCTCCCAGGCAGGGCTCCTTGGGCTCACAGGGTGCCTTGTCAAAGGAAGTGCTCAGTGAGAGAGTGGTAACTATTAAAGTAGGAATGGCATTTGGATCTTAAGGACCTTTTTGCAGTCAGGCCAGAGGAGTACATGTGGTTATACTGGGACCAGACAGCCCCTAGGGCAAGTGATTATATGACAGTGGCATTAAACAAGTGCTTGAGGGACCAGGTCTGTGCCCAGAAGCACCAGCAGTGCTGGAGGGGCATGACTCAGATGTCTAAATGCCTCACTGGTCCGTTAGACCTCAGATCTGTTTATACAAATAATCACATTGACTCCGTTCTTTGTGATAAATAAATCCCACCCCCAGACATAAACCATGGCAATTCATAACCCCTCAGCTTTGTGACAAGGTACTTTCCATTCTTCAAAGCAGGTGCAGCTGCACAGCTGCAGCTATTCATGCCTGAAAGGAAAGGTGACCAGACAACAGGATTTGGGACAGCTGTGAGCCACAGAGACACAACACCCCCGACCTACTGACTGCTCTGCTGGGCTGAACCCAGAGCCCATCACAGGGAGGGGTGGCTGTAGCTGTCCCCAACACCTCCAGATCACACCTGAGACCTCTCCTGCATGTGCCTGGGTGTGAAGGAATGGAGGGGCAGGAAAGGCAAGTCAGGCAGGGCCTGGGCTGCAAACACCACGCAGATCTCCTGGCACATTGCATGGGAGTTACTGAACATGCCTCATCCTCACACTGTTGCACTGCACTGGCTTCCTTTTAATTTGCGACAAAATTATCAAGGTAAGAAACACTTCAGTGTTCCGGAGAATTTTTAAGACACTGATACAACAAGAAATTGGAAGATTAAGAGTTCAACATGCAACCACACACAAACCACAGCTGTGCTTGGTGCTCAGTGGAGCAGTCACACATGGGTTTGCGTTTGTCTCCAAAACTACATCTTTCCAAAGTTATCACAGCTGTGTTGCCAGAGCAAAACCCCTTCCAAGCAGAGCACAACAAAGTAAGGTTCCTTGTGAGGTGGAAGCTGGGCAGGAAATCCAAGCCTACCACAACATTAAAACTGATCATGTGAAGCTCCTTCTCACACTTGCCTCGGCGCTGTGGAAGGGCTGTGTACAATGTGCCGCTTCTTAGGTGTTTTGGGGTTTTTTCCCCACCCTTTTTCTCTTGAGCTATTATTCAGAAATGGCTTTCAAACTGAAGCACTGACTGTATTCAGTTTTACAATGAAGCACAGTACTGCAATCACAGGTGCCAGTGTGCAGGTACTGCTCCCACACCCTGCAGCCTCACTCCACCCCTCCACACAGCCACGCTGCTGAGCCTCCACCTGCTCAATGAGCTGGAAGGTAACAGGCTGGAGGGTTTGCTCAGTTTCCTCCATATTTGGCTTTTCCTTGGGAGAGCATGATTTCTGTGCGTGCTGGACCAGTATGCCCTGGCAGCTTGGGCAGCTCTGTGTATCAGAACAACAACCAGTACCTCTGAATTATTTACTCCAACTCACATGAACTTGCATTTCTCTTCCTTTCTGCCCAGTCACCACGGTGCGTGCTGCTCCACGAGTAAGCTGGAGAGACAGATGACACAGAGGATGGAGTCACACTAGGTGATTATAACAAAATATGACAGGGCATTTATGCAGCTCCATTCAGCAGCATTTGATTTAATTTCATTCCATTAGAGTTCATTACTGCATAGCAGAACACTTCTGGAGAGTTTATTTAAAGATGGAGAGAGGAATGGGGCAGGCTAGATGCAGTGGCAAAACAGACCAGAGGAAACAGTTAAGACATATTTCTTTCCATACCTCCTGGTGCACTCCTCACATTCTGCCTTCAACAGGTTTTGATGTGAAAAGAGCCACACCTTGGGGAAAGAACAACTGAGGAACTGGTTTTGTTTGCTACTGACCTGGTAACGTAGCCCTTGGTGGACTTAGTTATAGAAGAGGGACAGTGGAGCCACAACCAACACCAAAGAAGGCTTCAAGCATCTGCTCATACAGAGTAACATCTAACACTTCAGAAGGCTGCAAACATCTACTTCTCCCCTTTCTTGTTCCTCAGTGAAACCTTTTAAACTCTTGATCTTACATGCATGCCACCTGTGTGTCCTCTCTACCATTTTGTGACTGGTCAGTGCACCTCAGCATTCCATGTCTCATCACCTTCAATACCATTCACCTGTCTGACACAGCTATAGTCCATTGGGGATGAGGCTTGGCCACAGCCCCACTCCCAATTACCACAAGCTGTGTGCCTACAACACTTAGTCACAATGGGCTGGTGGAACCCAGAACAGCTGAGTTCCATTTCTAGAATCTCCTTTAACTGGTGGGCTTGTGCTCTTTCCTAGAAACCTTGACTTGTAATGACTTTCCATCACTGTTCCATCCATTTTAATCAGTAGCAGAGATGATGTTAGTGCAACTAGCTCAAGAATTCCACAAGGTAACATCTGTATGTACCCACAGCAGTCCAGGGGTTAAGTACAAGACTTGCCAATCCCAGTTTTGCCACCACTGATTAACAAAATAATCTAATGAATTAGAGCACTGAGGAGCACTGTGCACCTCAAGCAAGATAAGGCAGAACCATTAGCAAATAGAGGAAACCTCTTAGAGAAGCTAAATGAAGGTTGCAGCTTTGATATTTTTTCATTACAGCTCTTTTGCCTGTTACAGGGTGTTAAAATGTTTTGGTCTGGGGGTGGACCAGATGAGCTCTGAAGCCTAAACATCAAAACCACCAGAGGCAGTTCTGTCTCCATCCCTCATGGTGGCAGAAGGCAGAAGAGCCCCAGCAGCTGTGGCTGCTACATGACACACATGAGCTCTGAGACACCAAAGAGTGCCTCTTTGGTGGCACAAGTCACGGAGACTGCTCCTGGTCACTGCACAAGTCATGGTGCTGGAAAGGTTAGACTTTGCAGTGGCCTCCCTGCAGGAAGGATTATGTTCTCTGTGGTCTTTCAGATCAGACAAGTAGAGTTATCTCTTCGTGTGTCAGCTGGAGGGAGCCTGGCCTGCCATCATCGGTGTGCACAGAGCCAGCCTGTACCCTTCACACACAACCAAAGTCTGTTCTGAGAGCACAGACTTCAGTCAGGAGCAGATTTACCCTGCAAGGGGTGCTGAAGGTTGAAGGCTGGTTTGCACAGAAGCACCTTGGCATTCGTTCTGTGATCAGCTGCAGCCCGCAAAAGTGGCAATTAATATACTGTGTGCGTAAGCCTTGGCACACAGGAGGCAGGAGGACAAAATAGGTCACCAGCTCTTCATGAAAAATGCCCATTCCTTTCTTTGCACAGTGCTGAACAAATCATAAAACCCTCTCCTGCCCTGTCAATGTCATGGTAGGACGTAAGCAATAGAGATCTGGAGACAAAGCCATTAATGAGTGAAGTGCTGAACGTCCTAGGCCACAGCTATGATTTGTAACCACTGAAGTGGATGAAAGCAGCTCATCTCTCTCCACCTCCCCAAAATAAAGCTAAAACAAAGGAGTCAGAGGGGTTGAGAATCAGGGAGAAAAGTGGCTTTTTGGGCTTAGTTTTCACTTTGCACTGGAGCTTGCTTGACTTCAGAATCATGTACCATGTCTTGTGTGTGCTTAGCAAGACCTCAGTCATGTCTTTCATACTGATATTCCTAACACACAAAAACTGAGGCAAAGACAGGGCTGAGTCAGTTTGAAGAGAGCCTGATGCCCCCAGTATGCACCCACATCTCTGCCTGGTGAATCAGTCTGTCTGGAGACTGAATGAGAGTGTTCCTCTACCACAGAAGGCCAGTAAGATAAAAATAACCCCCAAAAGCCTACACTCAGCCTGGAAGCACAGTGCTGAGCCAGGGACAATGATAATAGGAAAACACAATAGTTCCTCAGAGCAGTCCTAAAATAATAGATTATAAATGGCAAAAGGGGAGGAGAAGGGAGTGAGGGCTATTTTATCACTATTCTAAAAGCATTCAGAGGAAATAAATTTGGATTCACTTGACAGTTCCCAAAAGCCAGAATGTGCTAAATATAATGCTGAATGTCCCTAAACCCAAAACATGTCAGCAAGAGTCCCTTGGCCAGGGTGTTCTTTTTCCTCCCTCCCCTGGTTTAGCCTTTGCCCCATGATGGTTATTTGCCTTTCTGGAGAGCTTAATCAGAAGCTATTAGAGACATTGCTCTCTAAGCTGTATAATGTTAAAAGTCCATTAGCTCACCCCAAGCAAGGCTGGCAGGAGGGAGATGATGTACTTGCTGAAGTTGAACAAGCTATTTGCATGCTGAATACTTCTAATCACTGAGCAATGCCAGGAGAATGTGAACATTATTACCCTCAGCTGCCCAGCAACCTTTCCAACATGCTCACTTCAGTACAAGACAAAGTGGCAAAATGCATCCAGCACTGAACCCACAAAAAGGGACAGATGGATGTTTCCAAACAATTCTAGGCACTGACTATGCACACCTTTAAAAAAAAATTTTATGAGAAATAATCATTAGCAAAGTCTATCTTCCTTTCCCTCTGCCACAGTCACTTGAATTGTGCATGGCCGCTCGTATTACGCACGGGTTAATAAAATATGATAAATGTCTGCTTACTTTTTGGTCTGACCACAATCAGCTTTTATCCAGCAAAGTACACATGCTTTGTTTTAACCATATTTTCAAGTCTCCCAATGGAATTTATTGTGACTGCCACCTTTCAGTGCCTGTTTCAATCAATTTTTAGCAGACATAAGCCTGTCCCATAGCCCTCTAGGAGGAGACCAAGCAGTGGAAGGGCACAAAGCTCAGACGTCCAGCCCAGAACCACCATAGCTGCCAAAAGAAGGTTGCTCTCCCCTGGAACAAGGCAATCAGGGCAAGTCCAAGAATCTAAATCAAAATTTGTGCTATTTGTCACAATGGCAACAGAGAAGACAAGACTACTAAAAACCTGCTCTTTCAGATGCTTTTGAGGACTGGCTTCTATTTTGGGCAGTGCATGGTTTAAGTCCTGCTGGTATTTTGCTGCAGAGTGACTCTGATGCCCAGTTGTAGTTTCCTGGTTAGAGCACCAACACTTTTCTGGGCTAAAGTATTGGATTATGTGCAGAAACCAATTTATCACAGCCAGACAAGAGTGACTGAGGCTTCACATAACATGCCTGAAGGAGCTGAGACTGCAGGCTTACACAAAGCTCTTGGGCTCTTGTTCCCTTCTGCCTTCAAATGACTTCTCCCAACACAGCACAGAGAGTAACCCCCATTAGCTGGTGGTTCTGTCACCTCTCCAGCAGCTCAGGTGTCCCTCTGAAGAAGTGACAGCTTTTTCAGCATCTCCCAGAACTTACAACAACTGGTACCAGTCAAATTAGCTGCTTCTCCCACTGTCCTGCTGGAGAGAAACCCTAGGAAAAGAGCAATGGCAAAAGCATGTTCCAAGAGTAGGACCAGAGCCAGGATGCCCAAGGAGGATCACACTGGGAGGTGGAAGTGGAGCCTCTGAAGGGCACTTTTCCTTCCTTCCCACCTTTCTGATGCCTCAAAGCCAGACCTTCTTGGCTGGGACTCCTTCCCTTTTAACCCTGTAGGAGCCAGTAACTCAGACTCACAAAGGATTCATCCTACATGCTGCCAGCCCCTCACAAACTGCCCCAGTCCTTCTGCAACATCACTCAGGACAGGGAGAAGCCAGCAGAGAAGTGGCTAATGGGCAAAAGGAAAATAAAAAAAGGAATCTTATCTGCCATAGCAGTGGGTGCAGAACTGAAGCTCCCATGGAGACACTGGCTCACAGCAGTGACTTGTCTCTTCTTGCCAGCAGCAGGGAAGATGCCTACATTGCTAGTTTAAAGCAAATTCCCTCTTATTCCATGTTTGTCAGATTGGCCAAGTCTCTAACCCCATGGGGCTGAGTGCTCTAAAATGCTTGTGTGAATGACTTTCAAGAACTCCCTAATAGGAAAAGCACTGTGGTTTCCTTGAAACTCACAGAGAGAAGTAAAGAGTAAAAGGTCATTGGTATCTAAATCCACTGACTACTTTGAAATCCCACATAGAGACCTCTGCACTTCACAAATCTGTGCCAGCATATACTCAAAGGCAAGAAGGGACAATAGAAAAGGAAGAAAATAGTCTTTTGTGTTCTCTGATACACAAAACACTTGTCACCTCTCTGGGCTGGCAGCCTGCTTCATTAAGTTAACTATAGTACATGGAGAGGAGCAAACACTAGACAAATACAAACCTACTGCAGATTAGGATTCTGTCTCCCTGGAAGTAAGATGATGCAGGTAGAACGTATAACATTCTCACAAACCTACCTGGAAAACTGCTTTTCAGTCCAGTAAAAAGTCAAGCCTCCATTCCCCCACAAAAAAAAGAAAAAAAAACCCAACACACAGAATGCAGGAAGAACAAGGAGAATACTTTTCAAAATGTTTTTTAATTAAAACCAAAAAAAGGAGCACACACCAGAGCTTGACATGGGCTAGTCAAACTGCTGGTCACCAGGACGTTGAACTGGCATGAGGAAGGCTGTGTTTCTGCATATCTCAGGAGCACTGGCACAGACAATGGGTCTCCTGGGAGAGTACTCTGCCTGCCAGGCTACTGCTGCTTTGTGCTGAGCAGATTTCTCATGTGGTGATGGTAAACTTCATCCTGCAGCCCAGACTCTTCTTTCAACAAACAGAAGTCCCAGAGACTGGGGAAGAAACCGTTTAAACAAATCTGCATTTTCCAAGCACTTCTGGAGAGGACTCCCCGTTGTTTCTCCTGCCTCCCCCAGGCAGGTTACACAGGTTTATATGGAGACTCATCTTTGGCAATAGCCACACAGGTAGGACTCAGTTCTGCTTCTGCTGAAGTCAATCCATGTCCTTCCCTGGACCAAACTGCAGCTGCACCGGGGCTCATGATCAAGAGCCAATTGTGCTTTAAGGTTAAATCCTCATCCACTCCATCAGGCCAGCAACTTCTGAGAGCTTCTTGTAAGTGTGTACCAGTAAATTCAGGTAAATGTGAACATATTGGCTATAGCAATGGGGTGAAGTTTTCGGTTAAGCCCAAGAGATGGAGGAGCTGAAGTTTTAAGACATGACTTGGGCACGAGATCAGGTATTGAAACCTCCCTGCCATCTAATAAAGCAGTTGCCAAAGCTGTTGGTGTGCTGCTCCACCAGCCTGGTTTCTTTACCACAAAGGCTGGGCTGAAAAAGTGACACATTTTTCATACACAATTTTTATCAGTTAGAATTTACTAGATATGCACCTCATTTGTCTGTCAAATATTTAAAAAATACTTCAACCTGCTCTAATAATCACATTTTAACACATGCATCAAGTTTGGATCAGAACAGCGTCTCTGGGATAATCAGTAAGCCCAAATTGCTGATTTAAGGCCTAAATATCAGTCACTGGCCAGCCAGCCACAATAAGTCACTCTATCCTTGAACTCTTGGAATTATTTTTGGCTCAGACTAACCCTTGTTACCATACATTTTACCCTACACACAGAAGAAAAGTGTATGTGTTTTTCAAGGCTACTGTTGCACTACAAGTTTACATACAAACACAACTTTTGCAAACATGAGACCAGAGTAAGATCTCCCATGTCCCAGGGTGAGTCAGAAAGTTCTCAGGAGTCCAGGGAATGGTAACTGCCAGAAAGGATCAGGCCTAATACATGCATTAGAGAAGCAAGGTAGCTCCTTTGCTCAAGGTCTGGCTGATTCACTTTGCACATACCACTGCTTTAGCATTACATCCTTATCTAATGGTAAACCTGTTTCAACAACATGCAATACATATTAATGCAATATGCACTGCAACACACAATACGCATCCAAAGAAATATGCCAATGCAAAACTCTGACTGCTCACACATAGCCGGGCTAACAAGGAAGTCTTTTACAAAAGACAATCAAGAAATCACCTGAAACCATGAGACCTGAGGGGTCTCAAGCAATCAGCAATATTGAGACCTAATAACAGATGCTAATTCATGAAAGAAACACAAACAGTGGGACTGAGGTAATGGCAGAGATTTCATTAGTGCAATTACATTTAAAATGGTATGTTCTTTAATAGAATTTAAATAAGGCTTTGAATAATTACACACACTAAAACTAACATTCCATAACCTTATTCCGCATGGAAAAGCAGCAGAAACAACCCTCTGGACTGTACAAGGTCCAATTAATGAACAATTACATTCAAAAAGTAGATCAAAACAGAAACAACTCTTTCCCCAAAAAGCTGCATCATCATCTTTAAAGTCAGCTTTCTCCCCTAGTATCAGAAATGTGAAGAACAGATGAACTGGGCTTCAGCCCAGTAGATTTGGCCTCATCAAATTACCAGTAATGCTTTCCAACCCAGTCTCTCCTCATTTCTTTAGGGTGATGGAAGCTCATGGAAAAAGAAGTGAATTTCTGAAGCAACAGAAGGCGAGTTGTCCTTCCTCCTGGCCCAACAATGTACATAAATTATGGAAGCTTGGGAAAAACCCCTACATTACACTGTGGCTTGTGTTTACGATGCATATCCTCCTTTAGAAACTACTCACAGACAATGGGGCAGAGTGGGTGGAAAAAAAGCAGCATATGAAATAGTAATATACTGTTCTAGAATCTGCACCGTCCTGCAGAAACAGGATTTATAATTTATTCAGATTGTTCTCAACAGATCCAATCTATGCTGGATATGTAAAAACCAAGAGACCAAGTCATCAAGGAAAACCAAATGAAAAAACCTGCACACTGCAATAGTTTTAAAAAACAAAACAAATAAAGATCCCAAGAAACATTGACAAGAGCTCAGAAAAATTTATCATCAATTCTGAAGTGGGGCCTTGTGACATCATCTGGATTAATGAAGACAGAGATGGACTTCCCGGGGTTCTCAGTCACTAGCTGTTGCAACTTTTTGGCTAACCGGTCATCAGGCTGGTTGGGGTCCCCTCCATCCGACTGTGGGGAGGGGATGCTGGTGGTGCTGCCCCGCCGCTGGAGCTCCAGGGTGAGCCTGTTGGCTGCTTTGACGTGCTCGATGGCAGTTCGGAGGTGCTCGGCAGGGTCGGAGCGCACCGAGGACAGCTTCCGCGCGTGGAGCATGACGGTGTCTTCGGAGAGGTGCTCCAGCATATTGCACTGCGGGATGAAGTAGTTGGGGCACATCTTGTTGACCAAGCAGTGCTGGAGATCATCAATGAGACCCAGGAGGAAATGAGCTGCGTAATCCTCCTGGGCCAGGTAGCTGGCTGGCAGCCTGTCACAAGCCCACAGCATCATGCTCCGCAGGTGATATGGACTAATGGCTTTGGGGCGGGACAGCAGTTTGATGATGATGGCTTTGCAGGCCTGGTAGGCTTGCATGAGGCTGCTGGAGATGCACTTTTTCAGCTGCACTTCACTCCTGGCAAATGACAGCCTCCATTCATTGTCCTTCTTCCCCTTGTAGGAGCACGCAGGCACTAAGTAAAACCCACTTATGACTTCCTCCTCCGTGATCTTCCCATCCCAGAAGTGGTTCTCCATCAGCCAGCTCTGTGCCACAGCTGGCCAGCCTTTGAAGGACACCACAGGGACAATGTCATACAGCATGCGGCTGCTGCCCACTCCCAAAATAATGGATATGATAGTCCCATTCTTTTCTACCTTCTCCACCTTTGGCATCCCTCGTTGGGGCTTTTTCTGGATCTCAGAGAGGACAATGCTAATGGATTCATAGAACCAGTCTGCAACTTTTGTCGGGGAGAAGAAGTAATTGGTAGCTCCATTGATATGGTCCACGATTGTGCAGCAGTCCTTCCATTTGCTGATGGTTCCTTCGTCGAAGAGGCGCAGGCTCAGCCAGGAGTGGCACAGGGCCGAGTGGCGCATGTCCAGCGTCACCGGCTGGTTGCGGTCGTGCAGCTTCAGCGCGGGCACCAGCAGGGTGAAGTCCATGTCATAGTCTGTGCCCCGGGCATAGACATTCAGCTCATCGAGGTCAATGTCCACCACGCCTTCCCGCACGCCGCCCGACAGCAGCAGATACTCGTTGGCTACAGGCAGCTTCTGGTCGAGTTTCTGAACCATGCCTGGAAAAGACAGAGAGAGAAGTCCTTTCAAAAGAGGCAAACAGATCCAGGATCTAACCAGGATTAAAACCCATTCCATGCCCAGCAGGGAAAATAAAGCAACCAGAAGTATCTATCACTTTTGGTGTGGTGAAAATATACATCAGGCCCAGCACTCAGACAACCTTTGGTCTCACCTGACTCAGGGCAGGGCCTTCCCTGCATTCCTGGGAATGTGTGAAGTCCATCCTAAACATCACACTACGAGCAATGGAAAAAAGCAGCAAAGCTACTTCTAGAACTAAATTTAGCTTTTTAAACGCCTTCTAAACCAGTTTTTCACCATATTGACATTCATTTCCAGGGTATTCAAATGTTTCACCAACACTCCACAGAGAAAAGAGAATATTAATTGACTTGCTGTACTTATTTTCTCTCTGGTGTAGAAAAAAAGCTGGACCGGCATCAGGGAGTTCGTTTGTTCATGAGTGAATGCATAGCGACAAATGTTAGTTCAAGCAGGTCTGATTTTACAATCTGCTTTATATTTACTGATGAACAAGGCAACATGAACAAAAGAAATGCATCCTTCTCTTATGGCCGAATGGAGCAGGTTAAATGATTGGGCAATTAGAGGAGCCAGCTCTGAAATTGGCTCTTCAAGCTGCAATGACATAAAATATCTGATCAGCTCCCCAGAACACAGACATGAAGACAGATTTTTATTTTCAGCACCAAAACCAGACATGACATTCACCCTGCAGTGCCTGTACCAGTTGTACAAAGCCAGCTTTTCACCGGGAATTCTATAAATACACCCCACTATACTGTGTCCGTAGAACATGAACAGCAGACTGAGAAGAGACTCTACACAGAAGCTGAGATATTAGCACCTCATTCAGTGTCCAAATTAGGCTTAAAATTGAGCTCTGCACTTCAACTGCTCTACAGTCTGCCCCTGCTTTCTGGGCTGCTTCACTGCTGGTGTTCCTCTTGTGGTTAAACACTTTTGGTTGCTTCCCAGCCTCAATTCAGCCACCACACCTCAGCCATGAGGGAACAAAGGCCAATGGTTCTGGATGGAGATGCTGAAGCTGTCATAAGCACTGAAAAAGGGATAGATATTTATTCCTTACAAGTACAAATGCACTACTGACTCCAGCTTCTGAAAGACAATATGGTTTGTTTACATCAAGAATGGTCAAATGGACAACTTCCATTAAAAGGAAGCCAGTCTGAGAGAGACAGCAGTGGGAATAAGTAGCCAGAGGCATAACAGAGTGAGCCAGAAAGCTGTCAGTCACTCTGTCAGCACAGAAATCACAGGCAGACATATCAGGAATGTTTTTTACTGAAACACAAATGATCAGCACTACAGTCTGAGCACCCATCCTGTCGTAGTCCCAGTGACTGCAGAGCCTTTCCTGAGGTAATTCATCCCTGTAGGATCACAGACACTGCCTGTACTGAGTGGGTCACCCTAGCAGAGAGCAGCAGCAGCATCCCAAGGCACTGAGGGCTGCACTAGGCTGAGTGGCACTGCAGTGCTTCCAGAGAGACTCACCTGTCCTTTCCCACATGCTAGGACAGCAACAAGGAAATACTACCTGCATGAATATAGGTAAGCCATGACCAGAGCAAAATCTAAAGCTCTGTGGACACCAATTCCTTGGAAAAGCCAAGGAGACTGTAGGAAGAGGCCCCTGTGTGAAGCAGGATGCATCTCGGGGAAATATTCAGTGTACCTGAAACCCCCCATGTGAAATTCCTTGTTAAATACACTTTACCAGTTCCATTCCTTCCAAAAGCACTGGACCCAGTCCATTTTGCTGCACTGAGCTGGGATGATTTTCCTGCCAGGCAGGCAAGGACATAACCCCTTCCATTTCATGCAGCTCCAGGGGCTGCAATAGAAGGAACTTGCTCTAAAGGAGTGCTAAGAAACTCTTCCTGTTAAATCCTGAGCTAATCCCATTCTGCAATCTTGCCACACGCTGCCCTGTTCATCCTCAAAGGGTAATAACTAAGAAAAGCTTCTGTCAACCTCAAAAACATTTTCTGAGGCTTAGACACACAGTGAGCTATGTTACCCTGATCTGTGGAGCTGCAAAGCCTTGCACAGGCTGCTCTATCCCAGAGGCCAAATAAGTAGCAGTTGCTCTTTTGCTGTACCCAGAAGGGGTTTTCTAATGGGTACCTAAATTGATGTGACTTCTGCAGACACTACTGACACACTGCCTCTGAATCCTGTGCTTGAACCAGTACAAGCAGCCTTAGTGCTTCACACCTCCATTGTAAGTTGAGCCCAATACCCATGAAGTAGAGTCTGGATCAATCACATCATAGGGACAGGAAGCAATTCTTTTTTTTCCCAAAGATTAATGTACTACGAGTCCATAGTGTGGGGCAGCACAGCCATTCACGATATGAAGGGTTCTGATGGCCCATCCTGCCTCTACACTCACCCAAAATTCCCCACTCACGATGGTGATCTGAGATAGGTAGACAGAATGTAACTATCCTACAGAAGAAAATATTCAAACCTATAGGATTCAATAAAGGATGCATTTTTCTAAATATTTTTAAACTTCAAGGATTAAAAATGCTCTGCAGTGGGCCCTTTGCACCAAAACTTCTATCCCAGAGCCTTCAACTGAAAATCAGGATTCTTCTAAAGAGATTCCCCACTATGGAATCTGCTGTTGGATGAGTTGCTCTCCTTGGCCTGAAGAGATCCTTTGTCCTTACATGGGATCAACAGAGTTGATAGTCTCCATTCAACCAACAGCAAGTGGGACTCAACCCCTGCCTTCTGTACACTGTCAATGAGTCACTTGATTTTCCCTCTCCAGAACTCTAGACCTACCAGCAGAAGAGAAATATTGAAAAATAGTAAGGAAATGGTTACAGGAAATGATCTAATATATCACCAATATCTCTCTACCTGGCTGGCTGCAGTTTAAATTCAAACCCTTGAGCTCTGCTTGGCACAGAATTTCTCCTTCAAGTCCCGAACCAGCAACATCTGCAGCTCTGCCACAGAACAAGAGAAGGAATTTTTGCTAACAGATCACAGCAGCATTGCTGATCCAACTGAAGTGGTGGAGCAGGGAGTTGAGATAAGGTCCCCTTGAGGAAAGTATATTTAGAATAGGCATAGAGTGTTCTATAAATAGTTGAGCTGGCCAAATTCAGGATTACCTAAGGCTTTAGGGGTTTGCAGTGTCTTCAAACTGTCCCCCTTGCTCACAAATCCATTTAAAATGTGAAGGGATTTCAAGAAGTCCCATCAGCCAACACTGTGTAGCACACACTTCCCTGTCACAAAGCTTTCACCCCAAGTTTCTACAGCCCATGAATGTACAACAGAAGTAGGCACTCCAGTTCAGCAAGCATGTAAGTGCAAGTACAAAGAAAAATACCAAGACTGGTACTCAACCCAAGTACTTAATAGCACCAGTAGCCCATTTAAGCTCTGTTCTTTTCATCTCAGTCCCAGGACCACCTGGGAGGAGCAGGTAATAGGGATTACAGAAAAACTGATGAAATTTATAGAAGCCCTGTGGAGTTGTAAAGACCAAACCAGAATTTGTAGGGTCAAACACACAAAACAAATTTTAGCTGAAGGACCAGCTCTCATGGTATCAAAGTAGGTTCACTGATACATAAGAAGCCTCTTGCTGCTACCAGGCAAAACACATAATTTGCTGTAGTATCTTGTGTGACACTGAAAAGGTTGTTTGGCAAAGCTAAGTGAGAGGCTGGTGTACAGTTACCACTTCCTTCTAAAGCACCTTAAAGGAGTTCTGTTTTTCTAGACATGTAACTAATTTAAGACCTTCCCAAGCTATTACATTTGGCATTCTAACAGGTAAGTATGCTTACAAGCATGAGAAAAGCAAGGATTGTAAGAATCAGGAGCACCACCTGTAGGTGTTTGGTTTACTAAACATGAATTCAGAATAACACAGGTGACCAAGTAAGTTCTACCAACAGAATGCCATTCCTTTGTTGATTCTTCAGTGTCAGGAAAAAAGGATTTATTTCTACTTCAAGCCCTAAGATACAAAGAGAATAAAAACAGAGAAAAGAGATTTTTACTTTATATAACACCGACATTTGGGACACATCCTTGAATGAACTGTGACTCTGATGCAGATGACACAGAGACTATTCTTCCCACTAAAAACAACAAAAAAAACCCCTGCAACTCAAAGATGCTCTCCAACCGTTAGAGAATTTCAGATGAACTGATTTCATGAGCATTGCAGTGTGTGCTGGGATCCACTGCTACTTCATGACTAGCTTTGTGTAAATAAGGAGGAACACACAGATTTGTCTTTGAAGAAACTGATCACAAGAAAAATATTACATAAAAACTTATTTCTAACATATGCATTTCCTAATTTTACGTTCCTTCTTGAAGTCTTTCTTCCTGATGCTTTAGATGTGCAACCATTGCCACCAAAAGGAAACAAAGGCAAAACAAGGTGCTGTTCTGTTAGTCTAACTTGATCTCATCAAACTGAATGGGGTGATGCCCAGGGCAGTCACTGAATTCAGGGAGGTTTCTGCTGCCTGAGAACTAGAGAGGGGTCAAAGGAGCAATGGGGGGCTCAGAAAGGTTCCACAGAAGAGAACCAGCAGAACCTTGCACACAGAAGAAGCTTATCACAGGAATTCTTTTGGGAGCCAAGCCAGACCCAGGCACTAACTGCTGTATGCCCCCCTTGAGTTCCCTGGCAGCCTAGGGAGAAGATATATAGAAAGGATCTTCTTTATATATGTGATCTGTTCTATATGGAAAGCTAAGGACCACTCACATATCCTATTGCCTCCTTCTTTTCTACTGCTTAATCCTTCCACAGGACCCAGCATGCATAGTCAAGGCTCTTGATTTTTCCTCACAGGTTCATCCTGTTTGATGCATAACCTAGAGAATGCCTTTTTTGTTCTGTATGAAATCATTACCATCCTCTAAGTCCCGAGACCTAAGGAAGTCTGACCTCCTGGATGATCAGACAGTGGTTGGAATTGCTCAGACAGCACTAACCACACAATAGATGCTATTAGCAGAAAACTAGTTTGTAAGCTCAGGATCTCTCATGCTGGCCAAGCAATTCTTACCCTTGACTGCTATAAGACATACATGAAACTCCAGGCTAGTCAAAAATACAGAGAGCTTTTGTCATGTTTCGTGAAGACACTAGACAGGGACTCTGAGGTTCCTTGACAATTCTGCTGCAAACAGCAGATCCTGCAGTATAGGAATGCTGCTCAAAAGAAAGATTTCTGCAGAGGTCTCCCAGCTATGCCTGAGCAATGTGTATTGAATTTCAGAGGCTTGTTTAAGAGAGGATGAGAGGCCGCTCGGATGCATCTGGACTGCGCAGATTCTTCTGTTACCCTTGGTAATTGCAATTCTATTTATGAGCAGCACAAGTTTTTGTTATGCAGGAGAACTGGAAGAGTCAGCTCTTTAGGGGAGTCTTTAGTTACGAAGCACATTTTGAGAGGGCTGTTGGTGGAAGCAGGCAGGGGGTGGGAGAAGAGTGGGGAGACAGAACCATGTGATACCAGTTTAGTCAAATATGGGATGTGAGCGAAGGAAGCTGCTCCTTGCAGACTGATACACCAGTGTCCTACTGATCCTGCTCCTTTTAGAAATCTTGTGACATGGTGACAGAACACACTGCAGGGAGACAGCACCCCCTTGTAAAAGAAATCAGCTTCTTTCTCCAAAGTCTTCTTTACTCACAATCTTAAAAGTAGTGTCCCAGTTTTTTTTCCATTTTTCATGTGTCCTGGTGGAAGCCACCCACCTCACTGAAATCCTGAATGGCAATGGAAAGGGGTGTTTCATCGTGCAAGCAGGAAAAAAAAAAGAAAGAGAGTCCAGATTCAAAGGGTGAGCCTGTACAGTGAAGAGTGGTGCTGTCACAAACATCTAAAACCACTCTGACAGCAAAACCAGCAGCAGTGTTTCTGTAGTGATCTGCTTGGCTAAACCAGTCAGGGCTCAGAGACCACAACAGCAGGACCAGATTACTTCCAGAGCTGGAACCAGCATTTTCAGAGGGAGCCCCTGCATTGCTGTGCACCTCTGCTCTGGGCAGGAAGAGTTTGAGAGTCATTTCCAAACTGATGCTGGGTTTCCAGCATGCCAGTCTGCTTATTCAAGAGTCTTATCTCCAGAGTCATATTAGCCAAACTAAGACAGGAGTGATGAAAGGTGAAAGCCTACATGGAATACGAAGTGCAAGTCAAAGAGGTGCTCTAGGGTCTTAAAAATGTGGGTGATGAGGTCTGAGAGCAGCTGACAAGCAGAACAGAAGGAAGAGGGGGGAGAGAGGATAGCTATAAGAACAACTTGCTGCTACACCCCAGTTAACACTGCACACTGTGTCCATACGGTGTCCATATTTTCAAATGTGCATAAGACATGAAATTCCCTTTGGAAATGGCACAAGATGCCATCTCTCCTGGAACTGCAATGCCAGAGACAAAATATGCCAGATTGTTTTAACAGTTCCACCCTCTGGGACTGAGAGTGCACATTTGGCAAGGGCCACACAGGGTCTAGATGGGCCGTTTCTGCTCACACCCCCCACGGAGCACTGCTAAATATTCGGCAAGATGTTACACTGGGGGAGACTCACCAGGATTCCTCTCTTGGATCTGATTACAAGGTAACAGCAGTGGGCACAAACCAGGTTGAGCATCTTGAGTGCAAACATGCAGCTTGCAGGAGAGGCTGCTCTTCCCTTGTTTTTCCTGGTTCCTTCACTGTTACTGAGATCCTCACAAGAGCACAACAACCCCAGTGCGGTACATAACATGTCCATCTACTGTAGCATCCTGGCTCAGGCAACTGCTGCTGAGGGCTTTCAGAAGAGCATTAAGAGCAAGGAAAGTACAGCATAATAATTTTCCCTCTGAAATCTCCAAGCATTCTTTGGCTTTGCTATTTCCCAAACCAGAGGCAGTATTTGCAGCTTTGTCTTCAACAGCACTGACAGACTTATCTGTTCGGAATGTCTCTCATTGCTTTGTAAATCCGTTATATTTTTGTTATAGTCAGTGCCTTGAAGCACTGTGTTTCACAAAACACATGTGTCAAAAGGATTTCCTTTTGCTAGCTTGGTAGGACATGAAGAAAATCACCTAATCATGGCACCTTCCATAGATCACTGAAAATCTTACACAGCTTCATCAGTCATCTTTCTTCCATGTTGAAAAGGACAACTTACTTAAAATTTAGCTGACTGTCCTGATCTGCAATTGTGTGGGCCCTGGTACTGCCACACTCAAGTGAAATGAGATGCTCAACACTGCATGACACATGAAAAGGTGACTTCTGGGGGAATGCCTTCACAGACCTCTGGGAAATACCACATCAGCCTTGCTTGCTAAATTAGCCCCACTCCACTGCAGGTTTGCTCAATGTAATGGAGTCTTCCTCCCCAAAATTTAGTTTCACCTTCTGGATATTCCCCTTGTAAAACCTAACACCAATTCCATCACTTTACAAGGGGTGTTGCTTACACTGCAAAAGAGCTGTGGAAGTAGGACAGGGTAAGGTTTTGGAGACTGCACAGGGGAACAAAGTCCCCAGCCAGGCTCTCATCCCAATCTGACGAGTCAGCACCAGGTGCCTCTCACAGAAAACACGTGGCAGCGCTCCACTGATGAGCAAAGCCATTCCCTTCCAGACCTGGGAACACATTCTCCTCTCACTCCAGTCAGCCACAGGGGCACAAGTACACATCAGGCAGAACTTGACTCCAAGGTTGCAAAAGCACTTTGGGCTCCTCTGGGATGGTTTTGTGTTCTCAGTTACTGTCTGGTATCTTTTTCCCATCCTGAAAGGGTTAAGTTGCCACACCACTTTATGTTCTGGTGCCAGTGGGCTGTGCACAGAGGAATGCCACCACAACCTCACATCCTCTAAATAACATAAGAGCCTCCACTGTAAATGCACTTTGAGCTGTTCTACCAAGACTCCTGCTTACAGCTATCCAACACACCAGAAATTCTCTCCCTAGCTGCTAAATTACCAGCTTGCTTTCTTTTCCTTTAGTAGCTGTTTTCTACAAAGATAAGTCACAGCCAAGACAGATCACAGCACCTTTCCTTATGAAATGGGCAGCTAACACTGCTCATCCTCAGGGCCTGCCTTTTCTGTAATAACAGCTCTACCTTGCTGCAGAGCACCCAGAGATTTATCCTTGACTCAACAGTTCTTCACTAAATCATCCAGAAAAGCTAAGCTTACACGTGGAGTACACATGGTGAGTAACAGCCATCAGGGAGTTGATTAATAACCACAACTGTAATTCATGTCCTTGATTTTCCTTTAAAATCCACCAAACTTGGTTTGTGGGATCAATGACATAATCAGAATGGCATCCCTTGCAATTGCTTTCATTCTCTTAATCTACCAGTAACGAAATCTATTTAGGTTTATAGAATGGGATAGGTCAGAAAAAGAGGGAATGAAGGATGATTCCAGGAAACCAGCCAAGCACCAAAAGAATGCTGGAAATCCTGAGTTCTCTGAGTACAGAAGGAAAGCAGGTGTGTTCAGAAGCCTTTCTGAGGCACGTAGTGTAGAAAATTATTTTAACTGAGTCTTCTCTCCAGCCATTAGAATTCACTGGACTCCATCTGTACAGACCTGATCTGGCCCCTTTGACAAATCTGGTCAAAGGTTTTGGGAGAAGACAAGACAGATAGGCCAAATATGGCTGAGACAACCAGAAACACAATATAATTTTTCTCTGTCCTTGCACGTGAGCACAGATTGGACTAGCAAGATGAGGCAGGGAATGCAGATCCTTGTCAGAGAGTGCTGAAATAAAAAGGCTTAAACAATACAGCTGTGTCTGAGATCATGAAGCTAAGAGCAAGCTTTCCCGCAGTATTAAGCAACTTCCCACCCACCACTGTGAACATGGCCAAAGCCATGCAGAGCTGGATCAAGTCACCTATAGGAGATGCTTTTGCCAAAGCCCCGTGTGCAGCATCAGATGTATGAAAACTGCTGGTTGGTTTTGACATTCATGCAAAATTCCTCTTCATCCACATCACCAGAAGAAGTTGATACAGGCCAAATTTCTTGCTAGCAGGAAACAGAGCAGCTCTCCTGAGGTGAATGGAAATGTCAAGAGCATTTCTCCTTGCTTTCCATGGGAGACAGGCAGAGGAAAACCTAACCCTCCAAACTTACCTGTCCATGTCCCATTGCTCCTACCTACCATCTTGCTCCAGCTTGCTCCTCTTGCAGAGGTCATATTTGACAGCACGCAAAAGCCAGCAGAATCTCAGATTTTACAGCCATTTTTTTGCAGCTGAGCACTGTTATCTGTCAAAGAGCACAGCAGGAGGCACTGTGTGGATTTGATCTCCATCAAGCACCAAGCCCACAGCCTCAGCAGCTGTCAGGGATCTGGATCTCTTATCCCTGCAGCACTGGCAGCGGCCAAGAAGCATGGAACTGAATAATTAGAGTAAAAGAGAAAGGAAAGAGCAACCACTGCTACAGCAGGGTAGAACCTGGACCACCTTGTGTGAAGGTATGCAGTAAAATGCCACTGTCATTTTGGCACAGGACAGCAAAGGTGAAATGCAGTCACCTGAAGAAGGCAACAGTAAGAAGTAAGAACATTGCCAGATGGCCCTGAAAGATCCAGGTATTGCAACCACCCTCCTTCCAGTGTAAGGTGTGGATTGGCTGGTGGGAAGGAGAAGCTGGTGGAGCTGGCAGTGCTCACTAGCCGATGCCCTGGAAGCACTTGCAGTGAGATGAGGGCTGTATTTTTGGAGCAATCCTCTGTTACCAGGAACAGGGCTTGAAATGCCCTTTGCACAGAGCTCCCATCCCGTTTTACCCACTCTGCTCACTCAGGCCAAATTCCAAGAGAACAACCACATCTGTTGCAAAGCCTTTTTGTGCTTACCTGGAATGAAATAAAGCCTCACACACACATTTATTTAAAGAAAGGCCTGGTGATCTCTTGGCTCATCAGGAGGAAAGCTACATTGCAAGGTGAAGGAGGGAGGAGAAAGCAAAATTGTTGCTGATCAAATATAAAATTCGCCAAGTATGTTCCAGGAAGCTGTCCCCACCAATAGCCTAGTCCCAAAGTAATATCTCATCTAAAAATCTAATGGAACAATGGCATGAGCAAGATTTGGGTCCAGAAACTGTCAGAAATGTATGCAAAAGACCTCACAATGTAGGATCTTAAAGTCTTCTTGTAATGGAAAGCTGATGACAATCAAAGCTCATTCTTCAAATCTCATCTCCTATCAGGGCTGCTTCACTTTCCTGACTCTGAAAGCTCAGGTGAGCAGAATCCCATTCACCAGTGCCCCCATGTTTTGGGACACATGTATATTTGGGCTGGGGACACCAGTGTCCCCAGCCCAAATATACATGAAAAGACAAGCCATGAAATCACAAAGATGTCTTCACAGTTTCATTTTCCCCAGCCATTTTTACAAGGAGGACAGAGGAAAGGCAACTACTGTTCAAAATCCAATAGAAATATAATTCAATAGAATAGAAAATTCAGTTAGCTCACTTAGCTTTCCCCTGAAAATGTGAGAACTAGAAATGCTTTGTTTACACTCTATTTAACAGAGAATCTCATGTAACTCCAGTAATACGCCTTAAGGAAAAAACACAGTATACTTGTAGAATTTTCCTACCTGCATTTGGAGTTTCTTTCAAAAATTAAACTACATTCTTTATTGTCTTATACAGTGCATAATCTGGTATTTTAATCCTACAAATTCTCTTACACATACAATCATGAAAAATGCTAAAAAGCTTTGCTCACAAATGATGATACAGAAATTATGCTTAGAAGAGTCAGGTACATGAGAATATAGATCCTTCAAATGGATTCAGTAATTAGAAATCTCACCTGCATTTTATAGGTGTCGCTGTGAAAATACTTTGTAAGATTTTCCTGTAGATATTCAGCTCCTGCAAGGCTTGCTATCCCTTGCATGGAAACACTTCCCAGCACAACAGAGATGGATATTGTTTGAATACAGTCCTGCTACACAGAAAGCAACACAGTGCTTGCTGCTTTCCCACTGACAGCTGGTCCCCACACTGTGATTAACAGACAAAGAAAGAAGATTACAGACTTCCTAAATTTGCTAACACAGTCTTCAGAATTAATTGCATGAGGTAGAAGCAGGAATACGAAGGTGTGAGCTGGTCCTGTAACAAGGGTGTTTGTCCCTGAAGTCAGACAGAGCTGAAGTACAGCTCATACCCAGCAGAAATCTGAGCACAATCCTACTTGTTTGTTCCTGGGATCTAGGAAGGGGCTATCAGAGGCAGAGACAGAAAAATACTGGTTTGTAGCTGAAGCCAATCATCACCAAAGCACAAATTGTACACCGAGCTGTGCTGCTGCTCTGGCTGTTATTGTTCTACTTGTGCCCAGGGAGATCTGCCTTGGATGATGGGCTGGGCCAAGATCTGAGGCTCCTGAACTGCTCTATTCTCCTTGGCTCACAAACAACACACAGGGAGGAGTGTAAAAAGACCTTTCAGATTTCCTTCCTGACTTGATGGGGTTTGGGGCACTTCCTAGTTAAGCTCAGCTCTTACCCACAAGCACAGCCCAGAGGAGGGCAAAAAGTATGTCAGTTCCCAAACAGTCACTGTCATTCTCTGCCTATAGACAGGGGCACCTCTAGGAAGACCCTGCAAAATTTTTGTTGCTAAGACACAACGCCCTTCCCCAAATTATATTCTGAGTATTCAGAAATTAAGTAAGAAATATTCCACAGAACTTTGTGGTTGAGGAAGAAGCAGCACTTTATCCCTTCCCAGAGAGATGGCTCGTGGAATCACAATGCTGCTAAAAGATCTCTTCTTTCCCAAGCTGAGGACATTCTACTTTGCTACTGGTTCTTCAGATCACCATGTTGAGCTTTAAATCTGAAAGGAATGAGGGATTTGTCTTTATAAAAAAATTGTGGGTCTGCTGCTAAATAAAGCTAAATACTGAGAGATAAAAGAAACAGTGGGAAGGATTCCACTAATTGATGAAAGGAGTGAGAGGGATTTGTCTTTACAAACAAACTGTAGGTCTGCTGATAAATAAAGTCAGATACTGAGAGATGAAAGAAACAATGGGAAGAACCATAAATTCCAGAAGAGTTCCACTGATTGACACAAGGAAAAGAAAAGGGGGGGGGGTATACATTAGAAGGGAGTCTTAGGTATTAGGCGTTCTGGGAAGTCTGTACGTCTCAAGTACCTCAGCCAAAGGGGAAAGAGAGAGGGACATGCGGCCAGGAAATGAGGATAAAAAGGATCCAAAATCCTCCAAAAATTAGAGGGACCCCATGGCCTCTCCCTTTATTCGAATAAAGTTACAGGACTACTCTGTCTCCTTTTTGGACATAAACCTCTAGAGTTTGTGGATTAATTTTCCTGACAAATCTTACTTCAAACTTTACTGGCAGTTACCCAGCCGCCTTAAGGAGAAGGCAGGAAACATTCTGCCTTGCTGCGGGCACGTTCACTGTCCCTCCGTGCAGAAGGTGCCAGGGAAGCCGTGCCAGCTGCAGCAGCCGCGGTGCGTGCGGAGCTCTCTCCCGGCAGCAGATGGCAGGAGCGCACCGGCGTGGGGAGGGAGAGCCGCGCCCGGCCGGACACTCCGGGAACGCTCTCCCGCCGCCCCGCGACCAGGCACGGACACACACACACACCAGCATCCCTCCCCACCACCTGACAGGGCTTATCGTGGAGAGCAAGCCAGCTCTGACACAATTATAGCTTTGAGACCAGCAGCAGGCTACCAAACCGCATCCGCTCCATCCTTTTCACCGGGTGTACGCCAGGAGTCCTCTGGCAGCAAACAATGTACGGGGTGGGAGCGAGATGCGACTTTAAGAGGGGATAAGCCAGAAGATAGACACCAAACCTGTCTACAAATCCTATTTAATGCCAGATTTCCAGCTTGTGACGACTGAAGGAAAAGGCCAGCATTTTGTCTAAGCCATCTGTACACGGCTCCTTTTGTGCCGTTCTTTGAGTATTTATGCCACTTTGCACAGCAGCACAACCGAGCAGGCAGCGAGCACCACAGCTTCAAAGGAGAGCAACTGCTGTTTATAGAACTGTCAGGAATTTATTGCTAATGCATTTTGATAAGTTATGGAAAGAGAATGAATCGTTGTAGGTAAATTTAGTTCAAAGATTAGATTTTCTATTTCTTCATCAAAAACCAAGTAAACTCTCAGCAAGCACAGAGCTGCCCAGGAGCAGTTCTTGTGTTCAGTGGAACCAGGTACTTCAGTTTAAGGACAAAGCCCTCCAGAGAGTCAGATTAAAGGTGAAGTCAACATCTAACTAATCAGTTTCCATTATTTATTTTCCTCCTCAGAACATAGCGAATACAAAAAAAAAAGTAATCTAGGAGCATTCAAAATTAAATGCAAAGGGGATCATCTAGGAATGCACATACGCCCATGTATTAAAGAGCAGGGCTGGGATTTTGGAAATGTTTCAGGGCAATAAATTGAGCATCTATCTGGAAATAGGGGATGAGCAGAAAGCATTAAGAAAGAAACCAACAAAAAGAGTGTTGTAAAGTCGTGTTTGCATGTTTTAATCCAGTGTATAAAATTTCTGAACTAAATCGATTTAAAATGCACCTAAATAGCAGAGACAAAGGAAGCCAAAACCAGCTTCTTAGTCAAGGGAACTGTATTTCTGTTTTGTTAGTGTAACTTCCAGAGGTTTAAAATACAGACCCTCCTCTATGAGCAATGTGCTGCAGAAAAGGTAGGAGGTTACAGCATGACTCCACCTGTAGGACCAAGACCCATCAAACTGTCCATGTGTCAGCTGAGTTATGGGTCAGCAAAGGAACAAATCCAGAGTGGGAAGTGGGTGCATTTAATGTGTTTAATTAAATGCATGTGCTCTAAGAGATAGCTGTGAACATCTGGCAACACAGAACACATCTGGGATGAGGGAACATCAAAGGAACAAACCCAAGCATCCTTTGAGTTTACAGAAATGGCAAACTACCACCACAAGCACTGTGCTGGTAACACTGCCACTGCATGAACTACAGCACCGTGCCCAGCAAGAGAATCAGCTCTCAGAGGGGCTGGGTATCTCCTACAGACACTTCTGAAGCTGCATTTAAATAGCTATTGTCACACCCACACTGTAGCTGTAGGCCAGCAAAAACCTTAATGGAGGAGACAAACGTGTATTTCTCTACCCCAGAACACTCCCCAGCCTTTGAACACTGCTCAGACGCTGTCACAGGAGACACTGCTGGGATACCTCTCTTGCTGGCTCCAGACATGAATATCCAGAAGCAACCCACCAACAAGACTATTTCAAGCTCTAGAATTGATTTCCAAGTATACTGATGCAGGATGTCCTGTCATGTTTTTTCCCCCCTTGTCCCCAGCCCCATATTCAGTCAGGAATCTGGAAAAAGGAAGGTGAGTGGATAATTCTAAATCTTCATACTTATTTTGCCATTCTGCTCCAGTTAAAAGGAAAGGGCCCAGCCCCAGCAGTCAGGGTGAGGGACAGGGCATTAGTTGCAAGGGTGCTTGGTGGAGGTCCAGTTTAAAGATCATGGGGGGAAATTCTCTCTTGTGGGGAAGTCAGTAAGCAGGGACAACAAAAGGAACGCATCTGGAAAACAGCAGAGGAAGCAGAAAAGGTGAATGAAGTGGCAAACAGAGCCCTCCTATGGCCATAAAACTTGCAGATTCCATGAGGAATACTTGTTGAATCCAATGGGATGTGGTCTGGGTTTAAAGCAAAATTGTGGCAGTTCAGAAGACACACACGGTTTTAAGCATTGAACAGCAACACTTACTACAGCTCCTTAACTTTGGTGCTCACTCTGCCAAGGGTAGATGAGCTGGGCATGGAGCAGAGAGGAGCCAGAGACTCTGCAATTCAGAGTCATGCTTTTGAAAGCCCCGAGTATTTCAGCTCACAGGCCTGAGACCAGAGCTTGTGTAACAAAAGAAACAAATGTGGAAGCAAGTGAAGCAAAGGCTGCTTACAGCAGGAAGGAAATGCAGGAATTGGGCTTTGGGGGAGCGTGCATTGCTAAAGAGCAATTGCTTGATTGCACGAAGAACGAATGCTGGGAGATGTCTGAGTCTCCTGCCTGCTTGAGATGCTCAGCACACAAACAGACCTGGCTCAGTGAGCCCCAAACCACAGCTGCACTCCCCACACCAGTGGATGAAGTGAGAGCAGCCTCTCTCACCTATTTCCCCTCCTGCTCAACTGAGCTGAGCTGAATTTGTGATCATCACGCAAGCCTTGCAAGCTGAAGCACTTTTCCTGCTTTTCCCAACGCGTCAGCTAGGATCAGAGGCTGCTCTGCCAACCCTTGTGTTCAAAACCTGGAACATGGACTTAGCCCATGGAAACATGGAAGGAACATGAGATCCATTGCTTGTCCCCAAGCTACAAACTGCCAGACTGCCTTTCTGACTTCCTTCCCCTGCATAGAAACGAAGCTGGAATTCTCACAGCATCATCTACTGGCTCCATAAGCTGGAGCTTTAATGACAGCATAAAATTTAACATCACACTTGATTAAAAAGAGAAACAAAAAATGTGATTCTGAGTTGGCACCATTGCAAGGCACCCAGGTGGTATTTTAGCCCCTGCACTGGAGAATGCAGGGGCAAGTCCAACCACTAGAGACTCGCATAAACACAGCTCAGGTGTAAACCCCCTTGGCCCCTGACTGCTCAGGGCAGAGTTGGTGTGTGATGGTGAGAGCCAGCCTCTCTGCTGCCCTGGCAGTGTCATGACATGCCAGCAGCCTCCAGGGTAACGGAGGAAGATATTTTTTACCTCTTCTCTGTTGCTTCAGATGTGTGTCTCCACACAGCATCCCCCTGTCTGCCCTTCAAGGTCACACACACTCACCATTGAGACAGGGGCTGGGACAGACAACCACACCGCTGGCAGAATGGATGCTCTTCTCATTTCATGTCTCTTAAAAGCCGTTAACTTGAAGCAGAGAGGAAAGGAATCAATAAACGGAGGAGTTGCAATCTCTTTTGGGTATCTTAAGAGCCTGGCTTTTGGCTATTTTCAGCAAATTAGTGTGGGGCTCTTACACACTTATTTCTGCTCTCTGTGAGGTGAAAGCAGGACTGCCGCCAGCTCCGTGACTCATACAAACACAGGGGAGGAAACACAAAACAACCTGCCGGCTTGCTCTTTCCCAGGGCTTAATCACACCCTTTGTAACTATTTGATGTGCCTGCCCCAGCGCATCCGAAGTTGCAGCATGAGAACAAGCGGGGCTGGGGCTGGGTTTCGACAGCTTTTGCATAGAATTGCTGCCAGAGCCCCATCTCAAACTTCCCACTGAACAGAGAGAGGAAAAGAGAGATCTGTCTGCACTTTTGAGACAGTAGCTCTCAACAGTCCCTGCCAGTTGGACAGAAATAACTGTTGTGTTTTGTTACAAACCATTTTTGGCTGGGACACACAAGAAGATCCATTCTCATCCATCACCTCCATGTACCAACCTAACAAGCACCTACAGAGCTGTTCCTCCCTAAGTCTCCAAATCCTGAGCCATAGATTAAGTATTTGTATTGGATTCAAGTTCAGACACTCGGCAAAGATGTGCTGGAGGTGCTTGACAAATGTTCAATATTTGTTATTTGGCCATATTGCCAATTCTTGTCTTCTGTCTTTTTCTGAAAATCTAAGTTTCTGGAGTCCTCAGGCAGGACAAAAGTCTCAGCTTAAATTTATGAAAAGAAACGAGCAACTCCTATCCATCACAGCTGCAAATAACCAAAAATACCCTGAAGGAGATGAGTCTCACTTAAAAGTAGAAGAAAACAGAACAGAAATAAAAATACACCAAGAGCTTTTAATTTTAGAGTCAAACTCAGCTTCTGAATGCCTCAAGTTTAGCAAACCAGCTCACTGCTATTCTCTCTAAGCTTTCCTTTGGATGGCTAGCATCAGCTCTCTCTACAAATTTATTGAGTAAAAAAATGGTGATGTAAAACCCACTGGATCCCATATAGGGAGGGAAATTGAGAGATGGCACTGAGGAAAGGGACAGATGGATCCCGTGTATTGTCCCCTGGGACAGTGATGTTCTGGGAAAAACACTCCAAAAAGGAATCTGCCTGCAGCCCTAGGGATGGCAGGGGCAGGGTATATTCTTCCCTGGTCAGAGACCTTCCTCCTCTGGAGTGCAGGAGTGCAGTGCATCTTTTCCCAGCACTGGTCCCTGCTAAGTACCCACTTTCAAGTCACAAACTCTGCTGGATTTCTAATATCCCTTCAGAGTTCTTCCACACAGGCATACTCCCTCCAGACTCAAAGTAAAACAGCAGCAATGTGCATTTGTACTAGAGGTGTTAGAAACACCACAGTGAGCAGGGAAGAAAGGCTCTATTCCAGGGACCACTTCCTGCCAGGTCCTGCAGTGCAGCACAATTTGGGTGCCTCTGCCAGGGAAAGAGGTTTCCAGGAGCTTAGAGAGCCCTCGCTTCCTCACCAGCTTTACTGCTGGGCTCCTCGCTTGCTTCCCTGCTCAGCATGAGTTAATTATTCCCACCAGAGCATGGTGCTTTCCCCACTGGGGCATCTGGCAGAAGCATTGACACAGGGCATTGCTGTGACTTGGTGCAAAGGGGGACAGAAAAGCAAGTTGAGTTCAGCAGTTCTTCTTAGGCAACATACCCCAGCATATCCAAAAGCCAGCTCCTGCCTTCCCTTCCAGCTACTGTCACAGCTCTCGCAACCCCACACCAGGCCAGGCAAGGCTCTGTCCAGGGCTCTGCACACCTCCAGGCTCCTCTACCTTCAGCTGATGTCCCAGAACATCCCCTGGGACACTGACCAAAGGAAGGGGACAAGCCTATCAGCACCCCACTTCACCCAGCTCTCAGGACTGCCTGACCTCTGCCGATACCCAGAGCCCAGCAGCAGCAAACCTCTGCAATGCCAGCTCTAACACCAACAGCTGCAGCCTTCATCACTGCCTGAGGATTATCCTCCTCTGACCCCCCTCCAGCTCCTCTCTGTGATCTGCCCACCCCACCCCACAGCCTGGCACAAGGCCAGGCTCCTCCGCCTCCAATCTCCATTACTCCATCTGTGCAAGTCCTGGCCTTTTCCAGCACCCTTCTGAGGCTCCAGGGGCACAGCTGCTCAGCCCCAGAGCCTTCCACCCATCTGAAACCCCCCAAAGGGCTCCTCAGGGGCTCACAGATAGTGACAAAACTAAGTTTTGAGCGCCATCCTCCTTGAGACCACTCATTTTATCTTCTCCCCCATCTGTGTGCACACAGGGAGCCAAGAGCCTCTCTCCCTCGCTATTTCTGGATGTGGGCAGACCCTCCTCTGCCTCTGCTATTGAAGATGTCTGACATAGCAGAAAGGCCAGTGCCTGGCATTTGATTACCCTTCAGGCTCTCTCTTTAGCTTCTACCCAGAGATAACAGATCCCTGCCAAGAAACTTAGTTGTCTAGGAGACCACTTTCAAACAACAGTTTGCTAGAAATGTTATTATCTAGGGTAGCACATCTCCACCGTGGAGCACTGGGGTTAACTGCCTGCTAGCTCTGCCTCAGTTAAAACACAGCCTCAGAGACAGAGAGAAGATCAAAATGAAGTTGGCAGCATAACCAAGTCCCAGAGTTCATAATTTCACATACATACAGGATTCTCTGGAGGCACTGCAAGGTCACCAAAGAGAGCTGTGCTCCTCCGAGTGTCATGGCTCAGCCTCCCCCTCACTCTCTTACACTGATTTTATAATCCAGATTCAAGCCAAAATGCAAAGAAACAGATCCTAGCCTTTCACTAACATTGACCGTGTCTCCTCTGGGAACTACATATTTCAGGTGGCAATATTTAACCTAGAAACAAATGAAAGCAGAAGCAGCTGTACAGGGAGAGCACAAGACCAGACAGGTGGGTTGGGATGGTGCTGAGCAGAGGGCTGGCAGGCGCCTGATGAAAGATGCAGCCGAAGGGCATGCAAAGACTTTTTCACTCTGAGGATGCAGTTTTCTGGCTCTCACTGCATGTTTCCTCCCAGTCCCAGTAGAGGACAGATCTCTACAGCAATAAAAGCTCCTTTTTCATTTGCCTCTGCCTTCAGCAATAACAATTCCTATTTTCTCTGTTTCCTTCTTCAGACACTGGGTTAGCTAAGAAGGAGAAATCTGCCACTTCTACCCTTCTTACACTACAAATAAAGCTCCCTCGCAGCAGCATTATGAGCTACCAGTAACTTCACCAACACTGAAAAGGCAGCCAGAAAACAGCAGCCAGGAACAAAGAGTGCATGTGGGTAAATAGGGAAGAGTTACCCTGCACGTAATCTTCAAAACCAGCCAGAAATGAAGCAGTTGAAGGAAAGAAAGGCATTTGCAAAACTACCAGGTGTCAGCTGATCTATTTCTAATTGCCTGAAATGACAGCTCCTGACAGCATGAAGCTAATCTTACATCTCTGGAGAGGAGTTTCAAAGGTAGGAGATATTTCCTGGCACGAGGAAAAAGCTGAGCTGGGAATTCAGGTTATAAGACACATAACAGAGTGGGAGCCATTTTAAGGTCTTCAATCACTTATTACAACACAGAGCTTTATTTGGTGCAGCCTCTTCCGTACAAAACACATAAAAATAGCAACTGGTGAGACATGAAAATCAGAGACAGTGAGCTTGTCCCAGAGACATTTAAGGGCAATGATAATCTGCTGTCATGGCTTCAAGCAGTGATTTAATTCTCCATAATTAATTCTTTGCTCTACACCGGACATGAATGAGGGGGGAGGTATCAAGGGTTATAGTTTTATCTTCAAGATAAAGCAAGCCTCAAAAGGCACTGGATGTAAAGGAACAAAATTTAGCAAACAACTTAGAATATGAAGTTGAGAGTTTCATTCCATACCAAGTTTTTGCTCAGTCTCCTACCATAACAAAGACCTAGACAGTTTAGCTTCTTATGCAGTTTGTCTAGAGATGAAATTCAGCACCAATTTATCACATGGCAAAGTCTTCTCTGAAGAGCCTTTCACCAACAAAAGAGCAGAAACTATTAGCAGGTAAATTATTTTTACTATATACATTTATTGAAATCTGAATTTAGCCTACAGGGTCAAACTAAAGAATACAATAAAACTTTAAGCACCGAATTTCTTTTCTCCTTTTTTTTTTCAGGAGACTGGTCACTAGATTTTCACACTTTCTTCTCAGTAATGTGCATTTAGCATCTCTGTCAATTTGTATAAACTCTAAAAATTATCACACTGAGAGGCGCTCTATGCCCTCAGCACCATGGTGAATGCATGGTGACTCCCTTAACCTAAGTAGTATGTTTTTACCCTAGAAAAGCAGGTTCACAGCCCAGCACCAAAAGATCATTTGGTCCCTTATTGGGCCACTGGAGGTCCCTGGAAATAATGCTGAGTGGAGGGAGAAAGTAACCTTAAAGAGGAAACAGCAGCTCCAGAAATATGTTTCCAGTGAAACAGTGGGTCTTAGAAAAAAAAATAGGGAAAAAAAAAGGTAAAATTAGTCCTCCTCTGTGCTGAATTCTGAGGTTTTTCAAATATCAAATAAATCCACAGAGCAGTACAGAAGACAGAAATTCACTATGGCCAAAGCTGAAACATTCTGAAATTTGACTTCCTTTGGAGTTGAAACAAAGGACATAAAATCTCTGAAATTATCCACAAGAGGAAAAACCTAAAATTATTTCAGATACTTAGGTACAGGAACAGCAAATAGAAAATACACAAAACATTTCAAAAACTTCAGGTGCTCTGTTCCAGAAAAGAAACATCAAATCTCATTATTTTTCCTTTATCATGGAAAATCAGGGCAATGAAGTCTTGTGAGTTACCCCACTCAGATGGAAAATGATCAAAGGTTTTTGCTACAGCCCTGTTTACCAGGTGTTTAAAGCAGCTTCACTCATTCCCTTTGCCTTCCAGAGCAGGATGCTCTGGACTGAGAGGCCAAACCTTTGGCCAAGAGCAGCAGAGGGGAGCTTTTCCTTTTGGTAACCCCAGAGGACATGTGTGTGCCCCAGGGAGAGGTGGTGGCCCTGCAGGCACAGGGGGCTGTGTGTTGTCACTCTCACTTTTCAGCCTTCTGATGTTTTCATTCTTGTGATGGAGTTTCTCACGCTGTTTTTTGTAAACATGCACATGCTTTTCTAACTGTCTTTTTGTTTTTCATTCCTTCTCCTGGGAGGAGAAAGGTTTAATGGACTTTGTCATTGACCAGTGTAGTTGGAGAGGTAGTAGCTTCACCTTCCAATCGATGGTCGTTTCCAAAACCCTATATAATGGGAAAACCAAAATAAAGTTTCTCTCTTCTTTGCCTTCTCTCGGGTGTAGCTGCGTTTGTCTCTGCGTTTCATGTTGCTCGATAGAGTGACAGTGTGTGCCCCAGGGAGAGGTGGTGGCCCTGCAGGCACAGGGGGCTGTGTGTGCCCAGGGACAGGCAGTGCCCTGCAGGCACAGGGGGCTGTGTGTGCCCAGGGAGAGGTGGTGGCCCTGCAGGCACAGGGGGCTGTGTGTGCCCCAGGGAGAGGTGGTGGCCCTGCAGGCACAGGGGGCGGATTCCATCCACGGCCAGGCCGGGTGGCCCCAGCACGCTCAGGACAAAGGCAAACAAGCTGGAAGCCAGCCGGGAGCACTCTGCCAAAGCTGTTTGCCAGAGGGAAATCCCAAAAGACTATGGCCTGGAGCCAAGGATGTGAGGAATTAAAGAAGTCCATCTAAAGTTGACTGAATTTCCTTCTCCTCCAATTGCTGTGCAGTGTCTTCAGGACTGATGGGGTCTTTCTGTGGAACAGACGTCAGGATGAGGAGTGGAGCTCCTTTGGAAAAACCCAGGAGAATGGACACAAGTATTTGTGAGGGCTTCTCACCCTCAACACAAGCCACTCCTCGCTTTAATGACAAATGACCACACAAACCACTGTTTCCACACAAAAAATGCCAGTGTCTCATGCACCTAAATGACATATATGAGCAGGAGCACCACATAAGGACTTTAGAAAGATTTGGTGCCAAGATGGACAGCAAGCAGCTTGTTTGGGACCAAAAAACAGGACTGGATTTTCCACCGAGTGGGAAAAGACCCACACAATTACTCAGATTAGTAATTTCTAATCTGGGAAAGTACAACAAATCCAGAGAGTTTGGTATCCACAGTTCACACCAGGACTTGGCCCCCTTTGCTCAAAAAAAGCCCTAGAGATACTCAAACAGAAAGAAATGAGACAGGGAGATCAACCAAAACCAATTAGCAGACTTCAGCCAGAAGGCAGAATTATCCTTGCCATTACTGGCATGCTGAATTTCAGCTGCAGATGAAGGCTGGAAACTTTGACAGTAGGAGAAAATCAGCTTCAGGGCTTCCAACAGGCAGGTCCCAAACCACACAGTTAGATTTATTTAACAAACAAAATACACTACAACTAGCATTTTCTCTTATCACTGTTAAGTGGGGATTTCCAGTTTGTTTTTTTTCTAACTCTTTGTAGTTTCCTAAAAAATTCCAGGGTAGACACTGACTTTCTTAGTGAATATATAGCCTCCAGTAAGCTTGTTTCTCCCATCCACCTTTCACAAGCCCTGGAGCAGCTGAATATTCTTTTTTAAAGTTAATTAAGTTGGACTGAATGAGCAAGATGTCAGTCAGCAAAGCATCAGCATGTTCTCAGGGCTCAATGATCCAGAGGGGTGAGGCAGAAATTAAGAGTTGAAAGGGATGTGACATATCCATCCCCAGGACTCAACAGATCACTTACATGAGATACTTCCATAGCCAGTTATCCATGCTCATGTATATGTGCAGGCAGACACCAGTCCCCTTTCCCAAGATGCAGAGCAAGTAATAATCCCAAAATAGCTCCACTGACATCCTAAAGATTTCTCCACGAGTAAGGTACAGCTCAGTGAGAGCAAGGACACCAAAGATAGCCCATAGCAAGTCTGCAGCTCTCCTATCCTGGATTGATTTATTAATTTCTTCTGTGCTGGTGATTATAAAGAGGGGGAAGGGGGTGAGGAGACAGAGACAAGGCCCTTGTGTACAATGAAATTAAATGCACAGCAGCAGCCATCATTAATGATGCATTATGGAGTAACAAAGGGAGCCTGGTTGATTGACACTCCCTAACAAGTTGTGTATAATAAACACTTCTCTCCAAACAGAAGGTTCCTGATTATGGGATATGTTTCCCCTCATGTTAATGATGATGTTTATTGTCATAAACGCACCCCACTTGAAAGGGGAGTGGCACCCAAAATAAAAGGAGGATTGACTCTGAGATGCTTGACTGAAGAAGGCACGAGGCCACCTTGCTGAGGTCTGTACAGAGCAAAATGCACAAGGCTGAAAAGTCATCCAGGAAAATAAATGACTGCAAAACAAGCATGAAGATCAGGGGCATGGATGCTCTGATTTACCTTCCTCAGAACACGATCTGGACTGAATTTTTATTATCTTCTCTAAATAGGTAAGTATTAGTGTAGAACCTTGATTCTATAGCACATAAGCTTCTACACAGAGCACAGAAGCTGCCTGGGGAACCTGCTTGGGGGCAGAGGCAGCCCTGCTCACCCACACACTCAGAGGAGCACCTTGACACAGGAGACAGGCTGCTTTCCTTTTCTCAGCACCAGCCTGCCTCAGGGGTTGACAGAGCAGACCTGGAGCATCAACACTTAACAATACTGCCCGCTCCAAACTGGTGGGGCTCCAGCTGACACATTCCTGTCCCCCAGAATCTCACTTGCCTTCAACAGCTCATCCTTCTCTCCCTTGATAATTCTTAGTGCAATCTCCTGTCATCTCCTTCCCTCGTCCCTCTACCAGTGCTCACTTGCTCTTTCCATTTGACCCTAATGATTAGAGGCTGCATAGAGCTCAGGAGAGTCCATGGGTGACAGACCAGAAACCACTACTGGCTGGGTTCAAGCCACAGCTCCTCAAGCAGGTGGAGTCCAAGCTAAGGGCTGTAGGGTCCTCACAGGATCAGAACACATTCCAGGCCACTCAAACCATGCAGAATCACACCAGTTCAGACTTCCCAAACTCTGTCTCACCAGCAGAGAATTTATCTCCAATAGAAACAGGGTAATCTAGTGAGGGACAGAATTCTCTTAAAGGGAGGGTTAACTTCATTGCAGGGTTTGAACACCTTTTTCTCCTCAGGACTGAATCCAAAATGAAATGGGATGAAAGGACACAAGCTCAAGAGAAGCAGAGGGATTATTCCTAACCAGAAATGTTCACATTCAGAAATGTATCTGAGCAAGCATCCCAAACAAACCCATTTCCACACAGTTGTACAGGCCAGAGGTTAGGCCCTGGAGCATGTCATGTGGAAGGTTGCTGGCAGACACTGAACAGAGGGTGTAAACTCTGAGCTTCCCAGAGAGCAATCAGAAGAGAAAGGCAGGAAATTTGCAGTTCTGTAATTAATGCTAGTGAGAAGTCAGAACAGAGGGTGACATCACCACAGCTAATTACAACTAGGGGGGAAGGGTAGGACTAATCGTTATCCTGACCCTGTGATCCATATCTGACTTGCTTCAATTGTGCTGCTGGCCAGACTTCCCAGGATGAGCGTGATTCCCATGGCATGTTTTTGGCTCTGTTCATGCCAAGCACGTGTGAGGCCAGACTCCCATATATTTCACAGAGTTATTTAAAAAGGAGAGCAGTCAGGAATGATTTTGGGGACAGATCATAGGGCTGCCCATGGGTCTTCCAGCAAGACAGTCCCTTAAAGCTTCTGCTGTAAGAAGATCCTGTAAGGCACCGAGGAGCAGCCAGGCCTGACCTCTCTCCCCCTTCCCGCATTTAACTGTCCAAATCCCTTTTTCCACACCCATCCCAGAGCTGGCATTACTCCAGCAGTCAGAAATAAGTAGACATCTGGCACCAAATGCAAGTGAAGCACTTCTGCACTCCTTGTGCCAAGACAATTCTCCCCAGGCTGTCCCCATCGGTGGCCTGGAAGCTGCTATTTCCATATGCACACAGGGGATGGATGGCAGGGCTCTATAGCTCATTGCCAGAGATGGGTAGATGGGTCACAGAGCAAGAAAACCCAGGAAAAGCAGGAGTTGCTTAAGGAAGGTCGACTCTCATCTATCAGCCAGACCTGGGAAGACACTATTGGTACACCTTGCTCTCCTGATGCCATCAGTGTTCTGAGATGAGCCCATGAAAGGAACTCTGTGTCACCATAGGAAAAAGTTGAAGATATGTCCGGATCTGAAAAGCAATTGTTTCAATTCTACACAAGGTCACTAAAACTTCAGGGTACCAAATTTTCAGCATTGGTCTTCGGCTGCCCCATTCAGCCATTGCAGCTGATCCTCACAATCTGTTTAACCCTCTGACTCAGTGGTATTTAACTCTCCCACTGCCATGCAAAAGGATGCCAGAAGATTGGCAAGTGGTCTGCAGAAATGCAACATTAAAGCAGAAGTCCCTCTGAAACAGGAACTGAAACAAGGCAGCCAGCATACTGTAGCTTGTGCCCTCCACCACCCTGAAGGGACATGCAACCACTCTGCCATGTAAAGGAAATTATTTCAAAAGTGCTTTGAGTGAAGTGGCATATTGATAGTGGGAGCTGTCAGTAACAAGGAAAACTAAACAAGGTCAAAAATTACCCAGACAGAAAAAGAAAAGCTATATCCAGAGGAAAGGGAAGGGGAAGTTGCATCGTTTTGGTTTTATTAAGACTGTTCTTTATAGAAAACATGACATTAGTATGTGGAGTCACTATTTTGGCATTGCATGAAAGCAACAGCCCAGTGCAGAAGCAGAGAAAGTATCCAGATTCTGATGAACTCTTCAGGGTGAATCCAGTGCAGGAAGTTCAACCTGACAGCATAAAGAAAGGAAACCCACCACACAGAATTTTACTTTGAGTCTTGATACAGGAAGTGTTGATAACAAAAAAAATGATTTTTAAATGCTTTTCTAAATCTCTGTGTAAATGAAGCACTCCTGCCAAAAATATTTAACTATTATATCGAAACGTTGTCAGAGATGGCACATGTTATTTGTTAGTGAAAATTTCTTGGTACCATTTAGCTACACTTCAATAATGCTTCAAAGATTAAAAATATGATCAAAATCTACAGCATGACTTCAAAGTAAGACATCAGTCAGTTTATACAGCAAACCACAGTAACAGACCTGTAACACCTAACTGCTTGTCTGCAAAGGTTCATTACGAATTCCTTTTAAAATCTTTCTCACATCTTCTCCCCTTTCCCTATTCTTGTTTTCAAAAAGACTGCAGGAATCCCCTGGATTAAGGGAAAACTCATAGTCCAGTAGCATGCAATATTCAGTCAGTCCTAAGGCTATTACAGCACACTGCTCCCATGCAGAGATAAGCAGTGGGTTAGAAAAATATCTGAGCAGTTCCAAACATCAAGATGATTTCACACCTCAATGGAAAATATGCAGGCTAATATTGCAGCAGTCATTATGGCATTCAGCATAGAGTCATGCTAAAATCCACAGAAGAATATAGCTACATTTCTTCATAGGATTAGAAGACTGATCCATATACCACTGAAACCAATAAGATTTTTTTCCATTAAGTGGGAACTGGGCTGGATCCTATAAAACATTTACTCTGTGAGCTTTCACAAGACACAGAAGTGCAGAATAGCTCCACTGTCAATGCTGAGATACACCTGCATAGAGTGATTTGTAATGCAGACTGCATGTGCTTATCTTCTTTCCTACTAGAAGAGCTGATCCCAGAATGGGTTAGGTAATGAGGTAACATAGCTGGGCATTGCAAATAATAAATAAACAGGAATAAATGCATGAACTGAAAACCATCTAAGGAATAAAGCTAAGGTAAAATAATAGCACCACTTTTGCATATGCCGGGAAGGTCATACATGCAGCTTTTGAGGACAGTCACATGCTAATGTGATGTTTTGAGAAGAGAATTTAGATGACATATATAAGCAGTCCTAGAAGAATTCAACAGTTCTTAAAGAGTTTTAAGTGGCAAGTTTTTGTAGCATATAGAGTAGTATTTTATGACCTGTGAGTACACAGGCTTCTAAAGTCACAGAAACATACTAAGGTCAACCTAAGACATATGTATGGCCTTAAAAATCAACCCAGCCATCTGTGTCACCTGCTGCTGGAGGTGAAGAAGTTGAGGCAGGGTGAGTTTGAAAGTCTCACTCAAAGCCCCATGGTGGGTGCTAAGGCAACAGGGGCAGAGCGAGGGCTGGGGCATCAGAAATAGAACTGGAATAGGAACCCAGCAACACTTGTGTGTGTGTGTGTGTCTGAAGAGTTGGGTGGGAGGAAAAAAAGCCAGCACTGAACATTGTCAGGAGGCCTTTCGCCTAAAAATCCTGGCCAAAAGATATCCAACTGCAGCAGATTTCCAGTGTGAAAAGTCTATTTCTATCCTGTGGTTTTACAGAATGGACAGCAGGGCCTGGACCTCCTGCCATGGAAAAAGCCATTTCAACAGAAATCTGACTATATTCCTGTCTACTAATAAGTATTAGCTAAAACTGATGAAAAGCAATTAGCAGAGAGGATAGTGGGTGGAGGAGGGGAAGGTAGAGAAACAGACAAGCAATCAGGCCCACAAACTGAGAGCTGTTCATGTTTGGTCATAATGTCTGTTCCAGCAAAACAAGCTTTGTGAGTTACATGTTTTGGACCAAAACCCTCACGAAAGACTGTGTCCCACAGTCTGTTACAGAGCACATACCTGGCTGTCTCAGAGAGAGGGATCTGTGTTGTACAAGCTACCCATTCAGACACTGGTCAAACAGCAGTATCACCTCCCTGTTAGCAGAACTCTTGAGTTTATATCCAAATCTCTTAAAAAGAGGGTCTGAAAAGGGGGTGGATAATATACTTTAAATTCCACTGCTATGAGTAAGGGTTGTTTAAGAAGCCAGAAAACATGCATTTATCTCTTTAACATACTTGGAGATTCTTTTAGTCAAAGTGCTGGAGACAAGGGCTCTGCAAATGAAGAAGGAATGAGAAGGTATGGAGCTGCAAAATACAATGGCAGCCACATCAAAGAAGCTCACACGTGTGAAAAAAGCCAAGCAGCTGATCCGTCTGCACAACTGAACGGCTGTGCCTTTTATTTTTAAACACTGTTATTGCTCATGATACTTGCATCTACTTTTCCTCTCTCACCCACACTGGAGCAGCTGCCCTGCTTGTGTGAAAAAGGAACTTGTGAGCTCCAGCACTCACTAGGGTGATGCCTCACACAAGCAGGCTCTGACTGGGATGCCAATGCGACAAGTCTGTGCAAAAGGCAAAAATGACAGGGTGGGAGAGACATCGTGGCAAAGAAACAGCAAGTGCTCAACAACACTAGAAATTCATTGACCATGGACTGTCTGACAGTGACAAGGAGTAGAAATTTCAGGGTCAAGTGTGAAAAGGAAGAGTAGCCTACAGCAAAACCTCCTCCGACACATCTTCCCCGGTTTTTAGCAGTGTGTGGCTTAGAGGTTTCTGCATGCAGCCTTGTAAATGCTAAATAGTCACTTTGACAGGTAAATTGTCCATGAATTTCCACAACCCCTTTTAAACCCACTTGTATTTTAAACATCATGTGTCATGGGGCAACAAGCTCCGTGGTGCAACTATGGGTCATGAGAAATGCTTGCATTTCAGTGGCCACCTGCTAAGTTTATTGGTGCCTGTAATTCTTCTGCAGCGTGGATGACGATCAAAACTCATATCATATCACCCTTTCCACCCCATTCACTGTCATTCCTTTCAGGGGAAAAAGGAGTAAAGCACATAGGGGAGACTCCTTCTGGATTGCAGTCACAAATGCCATGAGTCAGTTCATTATTCTAAGCTGTTTCTTTCTTACTAAAGGAGTATCTTAACAGTTCGGGCTGCTCTATGGCTGCTTTACAAGGAAGAGAAAGATCATTTTCTGATCCAGGCCTGATGATCAGAAAAAATCTTCACTACCAGGCAGTGGTAAGTCTGGGCAGAGTGTTTCTGTAAATGGTATGAGTATTATCAGTCCAGACAAGTCGCACTGCAGAACAGAGACTGGGGCAAAGGGAGGAAGGCACCAGGGCACACACATCCCTTCTGGCACTGCTGGCTAACAAACCCTGCTCCAGGGGAAAGAACTGACAAACTATGTTTGGCTTGTGCATTGCTAAATTAAAGTTGATGTATGGGAGATTTGTAAGAGCTGTAATAGAAGAATGTTGTCAGGGCTAAATGGAAGATATGGAAATTTGATAGTAAAACCCACTTTCCCTGTCCATCCCACCCTGCTATGTATTGGCCAGACTAGATCTACAATCACCTCAGAGAAGAAGCAACTGCCTTCTGAGCCCACCCTTCTGCCTGTAAAGCCAGCTGTCTGGTTGTTTCAGGAGAGGATGAAAGACTCTCAGGTTTCTCCTAACTGTGCTACCACAAGACAGCAGAAGAGGATTATTCCTCACAGCCTGTGGGGTGACACTCCCCAGAACCTGCTTCCATCCTGGATCCCAGGCAGCCTGACAGCAGCACTGAGCACCAATGTCCTCCAAAGCAGTGCCCAACAGCTCTGTGGTTCCCTACACAGTGGCTGGACCTTATGCTTTGTGGAGGAGAGCAGCTACTGGCATTCCTGAGGAGCCATCTGACAGGGGTCTCACAGGGAATCTGGGGGCAAACTCCCAAGACTCCACCCCTAACTAGAGAGGTCTGTGGGCCAGGCAGCAGCTTCCAGGACACTACTGATACCCTTTGCTCTTCCTAGAAGCACCACATGGATCTGCACCAAGCTCTGTCTTGAAAGGCACGAGAAAGGAGAGCAGTGTTGCACAGAGATTTCACTTCCATGAAGTCAGCAGCATCATGAGTTATTTAAAGCAATTTTTCCATCCAGGACATTTCAGGCCCAAGGCTAGCACTTCACAGAAAGACAAAGGAGAACAATACTTCACAGGTTCTGTTTTCCAGCCTTTTCTTTCAAGAGTTCTCTAAGTCCCAGCACACAGTAGAGTCCAAACTTACTAGTGTTGCATACAAATATTAACTATTAACTCAGTACTGTCCAGAGATTGATAGAGGAAAGAAAGAATAAGCCTGGCCTATTCCAAGACAAACTTTCAGTACAGGTTGCATTCCCAGTGTTCACAGAATCACAGAATCAGTTAGGTTTAAAAAGACCTTTAAGATCATCAAGTACAATTGCTAACCTGTCACTACCAAGTCTGTCACTAAACTGTGTTCCTAAGGATCACATCTTTTACAATCTTTTAATCATGTCCAGGTATGGTGACTCAACCACTTTCCTGGGTAGCCTGTTCCAATGCTTGACAAACCTTCCTATGAAGAAATTTTCCCTAACATCCAATCTAAACCTTCCCTCATGCAACCTGAGGCCACTTCCTCTAGGACTATTGCTTGTCACTAGGGAGAAGAGACCAACCTCCACATGGCTACAACCTTTCAGGCAGTGATAGAGAGCAATAAAGTCTCCCCTCAGCCTCCCTTTCTCTGGTTAAACAACCCCAGTTCCATCAGCCACTCCTCATAAGACTTCTGCTCCCGACCCTTCCCCAGCTCCATTGCCCTTCTCTGGGAATGCTCCAGTACCTCAATATCTTTCTGGTTGAGAGTGGCCCAAAACTGAACACAGGATTTGAGGTGTGGTGTCACCAGTGCCCAGTCACTCTACGATGGTCACTGTCCTGGTCCTGCTGGCCACACTATTCCTGATCCAAGCCAAGATGCCACTGGCCTCTTTGGCCACCTGGGCACATAGTTTGTTCATGTTCAGCTGCTGTCAACCAGCACCCCCAGGTCTCTTCTGTGGGCAGCTTTCCAGCCACTCTGCCCCAATCCTGTAGCACTGCCTGGGGTTGTTATGACCCAAGTGCAGGACCCAGCACCTGGCTTTGTTGAACCTTGGTCCTTGGTCCATCGATCCAGCCTGTCCAGATCCCTCCACAGAGCCTTCGTACTGTCCAGCAGATCAATGCTCCCACTCAGCCCAGTGTCACCCACAACTGATGGAGGGTGCACTCATCTCCTTGTCCACGTGTTGATAAAGGTATTAAACAGGACTGGACCTGGTACTGAGCCCTGGGGAGCCCAGGGTAGGAAACCTTCCCTTCACATTTTTAACCCAGGCCCCAGGGAGGCAGCAGACTTTCCTAAGAAATTGGACTGGTCTTCATACTGGGCATTCCATTCCCTTCAGAAGGCAGTCTCCTATGACAGAGACATCTCTTTCCCTTTATGGAAGCAGTTTTGGCACAGGGCATAGGCTGAGGTAATCTCAATGACACCTCCATGCTAGATGAACCATCGTACCCATTATTGTCCAGCTCCACTTGCTGAGCCTCACTCATTTTATGCCAGAGCACCTGGGCAGGTGGGGCAGTCACAGAGGGGATGTGCATGCCGTGCCAGAGAGGAACCTGTCACATTGTCCCCTATGCTTTATGCCACTGTGTTCAACCAGGTAGAGAGAGATTAGGGAATCCTCAGTATTGTGCACCCTATCAGCCTGTAGGGTATATCTCAGGGAAGGCAGGATGCAATTCCATTAGTCTGTATTTTATTTGCTGGCTGAGCTTGCAGGGCTTGGCTCCCCTCTATGTGAACTCCTGCACCACAGCCACTTTGCCCATCCTTGGAGGTGCTGGTGTTGGAGTTGGAGATGCTCCTGGTCATTGGTGTTCCCCAGGGACTTCTTTTATAGGTGTGTGTGAGGGTGCTTGGCCACTGTTGGTCCAGGCCCTGCCCAGGTCCCATCAGCTGCTGCTCACAAGCCGCAGGCTTCGAGGATCTCTCAGCTTTCCAGGAGGTTTCCCCTGTTCAGTAAAACCCCCTCTGAGCACTGTGCTAGAGCGTTCTACTCCAGATAATGCCAGCACTGGAATCACCTGCCAAGGCAAGCTCCATGGTGGCTTTTCCTCTGCCTCTAGGACAGGACATATTACTGAGCGATCTGCCACTCCCCTTTAACCACCACAATGCATTTATTATAAAGGAACTTACTTTGACCTTTATTTTCTTCCTTCTGTCCTACTTGTCTCTGCTTCTAGCTTTGCTTTTCAAGCCAAGCACACAGTGGCCATCTGCATAATCCCACCAGCTTGTGGTGCTGCCAGGTATTTAATGACAGAGCAGCTCCATCCCCAGCCTCAGGAGGTTTCCTTGAAGCAATGTTCTCCCACTCTGCTGCTCACTTCACCTATGGATGTGTGCTGATGTTTTTGAGGGCTGTCTCCCATCAATTACATCATTCTCTTTGTGTCCCTCTCCTTTGAAAAGCTCTTGCATGCATTACATGCTTTTGTGCAGGCATCAGGCAGTCTTCTGTTCTTTAGAGGCTCTTGCCTCCTCCTTTGGAGCTCAGTGACGTTAAGAGTGCTGAGTTTTCCTACCTAATCTTCTTGCTAAGGGTGAATCTGTCTCCAAAGGCTCTTTGCATCACCCCAAGATGCTCCATGCGTAAGTTAGAGAAGGTGGATCAAAACACTGCATGGAGAAACACAGGTTCTTTCTGATTTTTTTTTTTCAATCCTGCAGTCAGAGGGTCCCTGGCGTGTGGGACAACTGTGCCTATTAGGAACACTGCATTTAACACCTAAGTCTCCATTGCTTAATATCTGGTAATTCTGAAACAAACTCCTATTTAGCTCACAAGATTAATTCAGTACCAGCCTCTGCTGGTACCAGCCTGTTGCTTTACCAGCTTCACTTGCCTCTCTTCTGTCAATGTTTGGCTCATTCTTTTCAAGCCCCTGCAGCAGCCTAGCCCTGATACCTTGTTCAACTTCACACTTTATGTACTGTTGAGATGTGGTGCTCTCTCTTGCCTTAATGTTATGTCACCAATTACAGTTTAGGGAGGTATTTGGGGGGCTTCTGTAGCCTTTTCTTACCTCTATTACATGTGTTCCTATGGTTTATAGCCCCAAATTAGAGAACCCCATAACTTTAAATCACATCATCATGCTCCACTGCCGCCTACAGTAACAACGTCCCTATTTCTCCTCCACTGTGTTGGTTTGGCAAACTTGCTCCTTGCATCACCACACAAAGCTATCTTTCTTCTCTTCAGCAGCTGCCTGCTTGTTGCCTTTGGTTAAGGCAGAACCATTCCCACTCTGAACAAACATTCCAGGCTTTATACACCTTATACCAGCTCTCAGATAGCCCTTCTCTCAGAGCTCCTTGGTAGCTACAGGAGAATGTCATGGAAGAATACAGAGAAGACTCGAAATCCATAGCTGAATGAGTCCCTCATCAACCTTACCAGTGCCAGTGTATGCCACAACCACTGCTTTATGCCTTAACACACTTTTAAGGGCTGGAAAGGCTCATAAGTAACCATCTGCCCTTGCCTTTTGTGGCTGAGTTCATAGAAGCACTCTCGGCCACATTTTATTATTTTGAGAATAATGTATTGGCACCCCCTTGGCATTTTTTAACAGGCTTTTGTTTCCAGATATGACACTCAGAGGGAAACCTAATCTTCACGAAGGCACCTGCTGACACTCAGGAGGACTCAGAGGCAGTAGATGTGTGCAGCCTCATCTTTTCCTTACACACACTGTCCTAGGCTGGACAGAAAGCACAGCACAGCCAGCCAGGAGCACAGCCACTTAAACCCATTAGAGGGGTCTTTGCTGTGACTAAGCAAATTAATGAGATTAGCAGGAGGAGTGGGGGGATGGGGAGGACCCTGCAGCTCTGTGTTACAGAGACAAGATTTTAAGCATTACACATAACAAGAGCAAAGTGTGGATGGAAGGCAGGGCATGCTTTGAGTCCAGGGCACAGGATAATTTTTTATCTGCAGGACTCCCGTTTAGTTTGCTGCAGCCCTGATCATGGTGATGCACAGGCAGTGAAGGGCTCATCCAGGAGACCAGAGCACAGTATCTGGGTCACTACAGCTGAGGTCCCTACCCTGAGGCAAAGGGAGAGCGTGGCTACCACAGAGATTTGTCTCCTCTTTGAAAGGGGCACAAAGGGATTCTGAGTCTCCTGGATTTAAACCCTGGCAGAGGTCAGTGCCAGCTTCTTTTCAGTATCTCCTAAGAAGGTCAACACGATAAAAGCTCACCCCCTCAGTACTCAAGCGATTAGCAACCACTTGAACACCACCAATATCTTCTCCCCCTCTCCCCTAGTTTTATTACCAAGCAAGTCTGTGAGTGAGTTCAAAGGAACAGATGTCTTCATTGTGCCTTCCTCCTCCTTTTGCTCACAGGAAGAGGTGGAGCAGAGAGAAATTAGTTTCCTCCAAATAATATTTTTGCTTACTCTGTCCTCTCCACTATTCAATGGTTACAGAGCTAGGGAGGAAACTGCAAACTTCTAATATTTAAGCATCTTATTCAGAGTGTGACTAAAAACTTTCACACTTGGAATTCATGAAATAGCCTCTTTATCCAAATAGCACCCATGCTTTAATTCCAAATCTTTGTCATAAAAGTAATAAAAATTTGGTAAATACATTTTACTTCATCTTTGTATCCAGCTGGAATTGGGTTTGTGGTTACTGGGTGGTTTTTCACTTATCAAGGCACACCTCAATCTGCAATATGCAGCATTTTACTGCTTAGGACCAAAGCATGCATGCAATTCTGAGTGAAATTCCAGGGGTTGCAAAGTACTCTACCATTAAATAGAACTTGGCAACAACACAAAAGCACTATTAACCCAGCCCCTACTGCAAGCTCCTCCATCAGCATCACCAAAAATGCAAGAGATGCAACTGAACTGCCATTAAAGCCCTGCAGCATGAGCCCTATCTCTTTGCCACTTGGTACCGCCTTTTGCTTAGACACAGGCAAAGGTAGGAAAGAGCCTTCCTGGAAAAAAAGTGAGAGAACCTTGACAAGATTTTGCTGACAGAGCTTGCCCTTACTAACCTGAAAGGACATCACGCCTCCTGCTTTGAAAGCACCAGCCCCTGCACTTTGAGCTGCATGAAAATCTCCTGTGGCTGGATAGAGAACAGACATTTTAAGCACAAAAGAAGCAAGAGCACAGCTGGGACCCCAAATGCCTTATTTAATAATTACATAGAAAGAGGCATGGCAGAGTGTGCAAACACTGTCCCCTCCCCAGGCAGCTACAGAGCGTGGGGAGCACCACCCACTGTTCAAAGGACCACCATCTCCCACAGAATACTGAGGTTACCTACAAGTGTGCAGTAGCCTAAGCCTACCACACTTCACCTCTTCCAAATTACCAGGAGCTGTAGCCGTGGCATTGGGTAGAGACTGCTTTCTTGGCTGCTCTGCTCACTGCCACAGAATATCTGGTTTTAAAGACCACAGTCAAGAACCAAACAGCAATAAGGAGGTATCCTAATTTCTCATGGAAGGTAGATAAGGTTGCTAAACCATAGAGTGAGCTCCCAGAGGACAGATACTGAGAGAACTACCGTGCCAAGCTGTGAACTGCTTTGCCATGGGACCAGAATGACAGCTCTGAGTTTGTCATCTCCACCCACTCCTGACTCAGCAGTTGCAGAAAAAACCACAGTTCTTCCTATAGTTCTTTTTATTAAGGCAGAATGTAGTATATATTTCAGCAGAAGACTGACAGAGCTAAAGTTTTTCTGGGAACATGTAGAGGATACAATTCCCACCATCCCCTGTAGACATTTCCTTCCTTTGATGCATCCATGAGTGAGGCCATTAGTACCCCATGCTCTGGCTGGTGGAAGCTGCTGCTACCCTGCAAACATTTTGCATAAACATCTTCTCTGACAGTCATAGAGAAAAGACTATAGACTCCACATTCCCCAGTGCCAAGACTTGCTACAGTGTATTCCCCATAAATGCCCTGTGTGCAGTAAAAACCAGGTCTTGTTCAGCAGTTATGATTAACACTTCCCTATTACGGGTTACAAAATAACCAGTTTCTCCTCTTTGGGCTGCACTCCCCAGGCACCACCATCAGAACACCTCACTTGGACTTCAACCATGCATAAACGTTTAACCACGTTTAGGGTTAAAGTGCTCCAATTTACAAGGTTAGCAGTAAAGTCCAAAGAGCTGTGGTGGTAAGACATGAGGACTGAATTTGATTAAGCACTTCTGCTCATTCTCTGCCTCTTCAGTCTACATATAATCAAGTTTTAAACAAACAAATGTGTGTTTACTGTGCCAGACTTTCAGGCAACTGCCCAGTCCCATCTCTGGCATGATTCTATGTATACACACAGCCTTAGAAAAGCTCATTCCAGTGACTTTCTGGGAGACTGCCAAATGTGACTGCAAAGGGAAAAATAGGTGAGCTAATCACATTCCTATTCATGAAAACAGAATTTTCTCCATCTCAGCAGAAGGTGGAAGGAAATACATCTGGCCAAGAGGACCCCAGTGATCTCTATGCTGATGGTATTTGACTATAAAGGAACACTTGCAGTGAGAGAAGCACACACAGGCTGTCTGTAAGCACCTCTACACATTAACCAAGCCTATCACAAATGCATTTCTGTATTCCTTTCAGGCTCCCAGGCTGGCAGCACCCAGTTCTGGACACACATCTCCCATGCCTCCATGACCTCAGGCAAAAGACATCTGTGTGCACCCCTCATCCCATCACTCTGTTAGACCTTTGCTACATCAAAGGGAGCTGTGCCTGACGTGGCTGCAGTTACAGACGTGGAGGGCAGAGCCAGCCCAGCACTTCTATCAAGTTATTCCTTCTCTCAACCCAACTACCAGCTGAGAGTTCTGGAAAATGTTTTGGCACCAGTCTTAACGGAATCATCTAGCAATATAAGCCACATCTGTTCCATGTGCATGATCTGGAAAACATATTTTCTTTAGTAATTTCACAGGAGGAGAAGGTAAAATTGATAGCAGCTTGGCTTATGGGCTTGAGCATGCTGCACACCAAGGCAATCAGCTTTTCTAGTCCCAATTGCAAAAGGTAAATCAATCCAGCTTATTCTTCATAACTCACTCAACCACCTCAATTATTACTAGAGACAGTGAACAGACCCCTACCAAATCCCTCAACAGAGGAACCTCCAGAAACAAGTAAGACAAACCCTGAAAGACTGTCAGCAAGGATTTTTGCTGAGATGCAAAGAGAAAAAATCTAAACACCAAGCAACTGCAAACAGTCCAGTCAATGGACTGTTAATATAACCCAATGAAAGTGAAAGTTAACAAAGCATCAGAAGGCACAAGACTACTTAAAATGTTCTGCTACTTATATCCTGAAAACATGTCAAAGCAAATGTTGCAGTTTTCAAATGATTTTTACACAGACTGGAGTACAAAGGGGCTCTGTCCCCAACCAAGAAGTCCTAGAGGTACTAGCAATATAAACAAAAAATCTATTTCAGCATGAAAAGCTGGTTTAAGTATTACTGCCTACCATTAACCTGACCATTGTGGGATGGCTCTGCTGGATGTGTATCAGGTGAAACAGTACTGCTGGTTCATTCCCTGCCAAGGCATCATCAGACAGTGTGGGTGCCTCGCTGGCCACAGCACCAAGAGCCACATGAAGATGTCTGTCAGCAGGTTCCTCTTCTGGGACAGAAATCTTGAGTAGCAAAGCCAGCTATTATGCTGCCTCTTTTCTGAAGCCTGACATTTGCCAATCTGGCAAGTACAACCTTGTCTGCAGTAATTGTAAGGTGTATGCGTTCTCTGGTGTCCAGAAGAAAAAACTAAAGACATGGAGGAACCCAAGCTCCTTGCACAGTGCACAGCACCACCAGGCACAGTACACCATTCTAGATCAGTGACTGAACTCCCAGCTCTTTAAAAGACAGATTAAAACTACTTGCTGAATTGGGACAGGAAAAAAAAATAAAAGGAAGGATTTATTGGCTCTGCTCACTCACAGTCCCTGAAAAAATACTGCAAAGAGTTAAGGTAGAAGTTTAAGTTTAAAGAAGTTAAAGTTTAAAGCTTAAGTTTTGCCCTCATCAACCTTGGCTGCATGTATTCAGTGCCAAGGAAGACACTGTAAGAGTTGGAAGAAAAATAAAGTGAGAACAGGCAGATAAGGGGATTTCATGGTGATCCAAGCCAAGCACTGCTGTCTTGTACTGTCCTTGAAAAGAGAAGTGAGAGATCTTTTTGTAGAGAGCACTAGAAGTACAAAATCAATATGTCTAGGAGCATTTTAGGTTGCAAAGGCCACACTATGACCTGAATAATAAAAAAAAATCATCCCTCCTTTACTCTTGGGCACTAAAAACAACTAAGCAAACTTGCAAAAAAGAGTCAAACCTTTCACACACTGTCCTCTCTCCCCTCAAACCCCATTTCAGTATCTCCTAGATCTAGTCTTCCCTAGTGGCAAGACATCACAAAGAAGGGTTTGGGTTTTTTACTTATATAGTGCTTAAGTATAGAGAAAACCGAGTCAGTCTGGACTGGAAACAAAATGTGTTGTAAACTGCTGTGATTTGAGAATGGTCTTAAAAAATATAAACAGGATATACAACAACTGGTTTCAAAGTTAAGCAGCAAATGAGAATCCATAGCACCATTTTCAAGCTCACTTCAAGGTGATGAGGATTCACATTAGGAAGACTGTGGTGACATGGCCAGGCCCTCCATTGTGTGCATTTGTCTTCTCAATTCTTCACTGTCATGTGTGGAAACTTCATTTTGTCTCACTACTTGAAAAAGTACACTTCACAGACCTAAAAACCTGTCAAGAAATGCAGGAACAATTGCTCCATTTGCTATGCATCTTCCATAGGCAGAACCCTGTATAAATCAAGATCCTGGGGACAGGAAAAGCTGAATCAAATATTGAAGAAACACCATACATTATACTGATTAAGAGAGGAAAAAGTGCAATCCCAACATTAAATACGTCACAGTGGAGAGAATTGCATTGGAACGTGTGAAAGGAGACAAACCCCCTTCTGTTACAAATTGGAGCTAAACCTAAAGCACTGGAAAAACCAGAACTTCCTCCTGTTTCCAAATGAATTTTCCTCTTTTGAAATTCTACTTTTGTTTGTTCAAGATTCTTTATATAATGGGAGAAGCTAGAAGCTAATGTAATTTTTTCTTAAAAGAGTAAAACTGAATTTAAACCTCCACAAAACCCCCCACAGCTGATCTATTCTTCAGAAATTAGGAATCTGTATGAAGCGTCCTTGACCTGACAAAATCACAGTTTAGGAGAAGGCTACACAGCACCAAAGGAAAGTTGGACAAGAGAGTCTCTATGTCTTATGATACAGTGCCATGCACATGCCATGCATCACAGTCAGCCAACTGTTTTCATAATTAAACTTTTTTATTTGTGTCCAACAATGACCTATCCTTTCCCAATAGCCAAAAATAGTTATTTATGCCTAAATAAATTTTGTTTCAAAATAGCCAAATGCAAAATCTGCAACACTGGAGAAAAGCAACAAGATAGTAGTTTGCAAGTACGCCTGCTGGCCGAGATCAGCACTCTAGAATTATTATCATTTTATTACTGGAAAGAAAAGAGCTTTGCCTTTATAGAAAACAAGCACCATGCAGTTTGGACAGAAAGCAATCACACCTCTAGATGGACAGAGAAAAAGAAGGAGGGAGGATGGGAGAGAGGGTGAAGCTTGTGTGCAACCCAACCCTGCCTATGAAATGGAAACAACTGGTGTGCCTTCCCTGTAGGCTGAGGCTGGATAAGTAAATATTCACTTCCCTGATATGTGCAGACAGATGCCACCAGGGAAGATGGAGCTATCTTGTGTGGCAGAACATGCTTGTGGAGTGACAGCTTGGCTCTGTCAGGTGTAAATACACTTCAGGTGTTCAGAGATCTTCACCTCCAAAGCAGACTCTAGTTGGGGTCAGCACTGCACATGTACCTCACTAAGGAGTGCTTCTGGCAATTTACAGGTAAGGAAAATATGTGTGCTGAGAAAAACAGGACATTAAAAAAACAAGACTATTTAAATATAAAATAAAATGCCAGCAAAGTACACTTTGTGGCCCTTAGGAATCCTGAGATACTTCCTGACAGGTCGTTGGTAAGCACAGACTATTTTTCCCTCTCTCAGACAGCAAACAGGATCCAGCCCTTCCCACCATTTAAAATTCAATATTTGCAAGAGACTGCCGACTCCTCTGTACGTCGGAAGCAATGGGGGAAGCGAACAAAGCTGCTTTACTTTCTCTAATCTTTCTCCCTTGTGTGCCTGCACCAGATGGTGCTGAGCTGCAGGTTGGAGAGAGATAATAAACCCAGAGGGAAAAAAAAAAAGATAATATTAGGTTATAAAACAGCTGACCTTCAAATATGACGTCAGCTCCTGTTTAATTGATGGGACAGGTCCAGACAGACAGACGCATGCACCCTGGGATGCCCATATTCAGCAACTTCCTTGCTAATATGGGAAGAAGCCATACGGCAGCACTGCCAAAATGGACTGCTCAACCTTTAGAGGTGTGAGAATGAGCAGAGGAAAAGTCAGTGTCTCCTTTTAACTTCAGACAGGCAGAACCACTTGTGGAAAGCATTCTTGCTGAAAGTGGTTTTGCTTAAACCCTGGTCCAGGATTACCAGTCTCTGCTGATGATAGCCTGCCTTTCCCACCATAAGAGAAGGGAAATAACCCCCGAGTTAGACAGCACAGATCTTCCAGAAGATGAATATTAGATGTTTTTAAGCTTTTGGTTACTCTGGTCCAGAAGACTGCTTCTAACTGCCATCACTGCAAGCACTGCTATGAACAGTGGTTTTAAACACCATATTAGGGACAGCAGTTATCCTTCTTCAGTCAAGCACAAGCTCTGGAAAACTCTGCCACAGCATACTGTAAATTTTTGCAACCCTTTCTGATATGCTGAGGTCAAACAGTTCCTACCAGCCCAGTCTTGGATGACTATTTTCTATGAGTCCCAGCTTTGAGTTAAAGCAAAACACACTAAATGGTACTCCTACTGATGAAATGGAAAGCTAGGTTGCCATGAGGAAGATGGATCAGTGTAAAGCGCACAGGCCTGAGTGTGGGAAGCCCTGGGTGGCTCTCTGCCTTCCCTGCAAATTCAGCACAGAAGGAGGCATTTCCCCCTCCTTGGCAAGGAAGACATCTCCTGCCCACCTGCCACAGCTGTCTTTGCATGTTTGTGAACAGGGAGTTAGGGCTGTTAATTGATTTAAGAAACATTAGGTTCTGTTTTAGTGCTGCCACTGGTCTCTAGGCAAAGGTGACACACCACAGCCTCAGCTAGAACAGAGTGCATCTCATGCCATCCTGGAGGAAGCATTTTGCCAGTCTCAAGAGAAATCTATGCAGAGACTTCCAGCAGCAAGGGACAAAGCCACATTGAGTGACAACACTGAACAGCTCAGTATTTATTAGACATGTACAAAAATAAAATAGCTTGTTGTAAGCAGCTCAGTGCTGAAGCACTGAATTCCAGTTTTCTTGCTATGTCAAAGATACTTCAATCAGGGAGGAACAAAGCCAAGAGCAGAGACACTCAGTCCCTGTGTCCCAGCAGAGTGTCTGCACCCAGACACCAATACAAACATCCCTCAGTCACATCACAGCCGTACCAGGTCTGCCTGGCTCTGCTCTCTGGAGCCAGACAGATGCCTGGACATTGGCCAGCACACAGGTCCCTCACCAACCCAGTGCTTCATCATCCTGTGAACAGCCCTGTAACTTGCCTCTGTTCTCAGAAACCAAAGGTTACTGGCAGAGAAAATGCCTTCCTAGGAACTCAGAAATTCTGCAGACATTGGAATTGGGGCAGCAGTGATTTAACATCTACCATTAAAAGCAGTTTAAAATTTTATGGTCAGAGATAATAAATCCTATGCAGACATTTGCAGCTTGCAAGCCAGACATAGCGAGGGCACAAATCGCTTTGCTGCAAGATGACCAGAAACAAATGTAAGTGCATTTTATACAGAACACAAGCCCTGGATTGCTTCAAACCCTTGCTTTGTCCAGCACCTAGATGAGTAGATACAGGGTCACAAAAGGAGGTGCTCAATCAACCAATATTTGCCAGTTAAAATAGATGGGGCCAAGAAACGAGGAATAAGGCAGAACAATGCTGAACTGCAGTGCAAAGCTGGAGCATTATCTTCCTTGGTGCACAACAGAATAGCAACAATCCTAAAAGTAACCTTACATTTTCCTCCAGAATCACCCTGGGTTTTCATTTTGGTCCAGGTTGCTTTCTCATACTGCATGTAGGATCTCAAATAGCTTGAATCACTGCCTACTTATTAAGTGTGGCACTGAATGCCTGCATGTAGGTAGGAATTCTGCATTAACACAGTTTGGATGTGACTCCAAGATGCACTGTTGAGATCTTTCAGAGATGCTGGTCACATGATTATTCTGGCCTGCTGAGGACACAAATTGCTTTGCCTTCCTTTGTCTGCTGCTTGTCAGAGCAAGTAGAAGGACCTTCAACCACCCACCAGAAACAGAGACAGGGATGACAGGAGTGTCCTTGTTACCGTATCTGCTACAAACCAAACCCAGAGACTCCTGCTGCCTTGCTGTGCGAGACACACATGCAGCAAAAGGCACACAGCCCACAGAGCTGTGCACAAAGCCAGGCAGGTGGTGGGGCCTATATGACCTATATGGCCTATATGTCCTAACTTCCTCCCATAGGGGTCAAGAGCAGACCTCCCACATTCTCTGACAGGAACAATTTAAATGGCTGGAGGCTAAAGATGGAGTTGCATCAGCATGGAGGGGACATCAAAAGAGAGAGGTTTGCATCAGTGACACTAGCTCTACCCTCCCACTTCTCCTCTTACCTCTTCAGATCAATTGCCCCTGTAATTGTGAGTAATACAACACTAACTACAGTCTCTTCAATATTCCAGTCACTAAAGTTGTAATGCCTTAAAAACAAAGGAATTGGGAGAGGAGATGGTGAAGGGAGAGGGTTGAAGCTGTGCCGTGTCAGGGAAAGGGAAGAGGCCTTTCTCCAGCTCTTTGATGTTGACTCCTGCTGTTCTAAATGGAATCTTACCCAGGAAAATAAATCTTTAGTTAAAGAATAGTGCAATCCACAATGGGGTTTTATCCTGGCAATACCAACCCCACACCAGCTTCTAAATCTCTTAGTTGAACAGAGGGTGAACAACAGCAACACTGTGCTGAAATGCACATTCCTAAAATTCCCTAGCAAATGCAGGCATGCTCAGAGAAGGCAGCTTAGGGGTTATTAGCTGAGAATTCAGGTTCAGATGTGCCATGGGACAGAGGTCAGGGCAGGGATAGAACCCCTGTCTCCCCTGCACCTTCATTTGAAATCTTCTCAGTGCTCTCTGTGCTCCCACTACCCACCATTGCACAAAGCATATTTTGCTCGTGTTCCTTCAGTCTGTGCTGTCTCTGGGGCTGGAGATCCACGCAGCAGCATCCTGGAGATCTCATGGAAACAGCAGCCAGCAGCTCCCACCCTACCCCTGATAACCACATCTCTGTGAGGGAGGAGAGTATTAATGCAGCAGAAATCAACAAGCCTGCTTGTTTCTTATTCCAAAGTGAAGACAAAGGTGGGGTTTGTTCAGCTGAGCAGAACAGCCAAGCCTCGCAAGGAGGGCAGGAAAAAATGTGGGTATTTTTGATTTTGGTTTGGACCAAGTACCTTGAAACAGGATGGACACAGGAATATTTTCAGAAGAAAAGTTTAAAATTTGAGATGCAGAAGAAAAAATTCGAAATGCTCTACACCTGTTCAGTAACACTGCTCCTCTGGAGACAAAGGGGACTGGGAGGAGGGGATAACACAGGGAAAAAAATCCAATGCTTCTAGCTTTTATTATCCTAATTTTAGAATAGAACAGAGTCACTAAACCTTTCTGATTTTAGAGCAGAAGGAAAATGGAAAGAAACACTTGATCTTTTGGATATAATTTAGAAAAAAATATGGCACACTAATACTTAAAAAGCAAAGCTGAAAGGTAGCAGGGACATAGAACAACGAAATGTGAGACTAAAAGAAGGTGCCTAAATTCTACATATAACAAATGGAGGAAAAGAACTGTTAAAGGAGGGAATTAATTCCTATTATTTGGTAGACGTTTTCTGATAAATCAGTTTGCTAATCAAATAACACAATCCTTTTTTTTTAAGTTGTTCATTTGCAGTGTTTAATAGGTACATTTTCAGCCTTAGACTCTGAGCTGCATTTGGCAGCTACAGTGCTAATAATTAACTTAAAATATCTTGCTCCTTCAGCTCACCAGCTCCCTTGAAATGTCTTGTGGCAGAAGCCAATGTGCTGTTTGACCAGGAAATCAGTTGTCTTGGAGACATCTTCACATGTTACAGCAGCTCAGTCAGTCACTTTGAGTGACGCCAGCCAGCAATCTGCACATTACCTTCAAACACAAAATGAGGATATCAAAGCCACTGAAAGAGAAATCATCACCTGCAAGAAACATGCTGTTCTTCTCTCATGCACAGTTAGCTGAAGGAAGAGCTGTAGCAAGACGAGAGTTCTGATCTCAAAATGCTACCTCCCTTAATTAGGTCACTAAAAGGCTGATGGTGTTCCTGGTTCATACAACCATTTATAGGAAAATTTATACTCTATGCTGGTCTTGCAGAATCAGTTTCAGGTCAAACCTGCAGGCACCACTTCTAAACTAGAAGGTTACTAAAAGATTAGACAAAGAGGTAATCCAGAAGTGTGACCACTAGCTATAACTAAACCTCTCAGATCAGAAAAAGAGTTACAACTGTAAAGCCATTCTGAAGTACCAGACATCAATTTACAAGGACTACAAAACAGTTATTTCCAAGGTAAACCACTAATCCTACGTTATATTACCTAATTAAATAAGATGCTTTTGTTCTAGTCACCCTAATGGAATGCTAAAATGGTGCTATTCTTGGAAAGAAAATGTGGAACCAATCCTGCCCAGCTTGAAGATGCAGACAGGGATGCATCAAACTCCCTCTCACCAGCTCCATACACATATGCAAAATGCCAAGGCAGAAAATGAGTCAAATGCCAGACAGATTAAATTCATGCCAGTGCATGTCTGAGACCCCAAACAACATGTTTGGGATTCAGGATTATAAATAATAGGGTGCAATGTCTTTAATTGCCTTCAAAACACCTCTTACATGGCAATAGGCTTCTGTTGAGCTTTCTCCTGACCCAAAAGACAGGTTGGTGGCCTAGCAGGTGCTGGATCTAGTGTACCAAAATCACCAAGCATCATCAATTTTCTGCAGCACATGGTGTGATGATCCAACATAGTCAAAACTTATTATTCTCTGTTAAGCAGAGACTTATTCTCCTCCTGAGCCTCAAGGACCACTGGAGATGGTGTTCTCTGAAGACCTTATGCAAGCAGAAAGATGCACTTAATGTAGCCACATCTTTGCTAACTCAATGACTTCTGAAACCACGAATCTACTAACTCTGGGTCTGCATATTTGCAGCACAAAATTCAAAAACAAGTCCCCTGCATATCTTTTTCATAGTATCACATATGACTTGGGAGTAGTCCAATTCCTGTGCAAACAGGGGTACATGCAAATGCTTAAAACCTCCAGGAAGAAAGACACAGGCCCTGTATAGAACATTCCTGCCAACAGCTCCAGTTAAGGGTAAAAAGAAAAGCTTTGTCCCAGCTGTAATAAAAGGTTCTCCTGGGCAGCAAGAAGAGTAGTTTTGCTCACAGAATATGTGCATCTCAGCTGAATCAGTTAATGTGTGTTGAACACACTGAAAATTGTGAAGTGGTATATAAATGCTAAGGACTGTTATTTATTATTGTCTTGGTGCACAACAGCGGAAACCAGTGCCATTTACAGACACGAATTAAGAACAACAGGAGGTCTATCAACATGCTGTGTGTCTGGGGATTTTCTTCATTTGTCTCCCTCACTCCTGTCTCCCTCAGACAGAAATCTCTTCCACAGGACTCCTACAGTCCTCGCCAAGCAGGGCTGGCCTTGGCCCAGTGAAGCCTGTCACACTGGAACAGCTCTGTTGGAAGCGGGTGAGACCTCCACACAGAATAAAACAAAGGCATATACACATTTTAAGGTAAAAAAAGAGTCACTTAAAAGAAGTTGAGAACTCAGTGACATACACAGAACAATAGAGCGATTCATACATATACAAGCAACGTCTTACAAGACTGGTCTCAGCATAAGAGCAGATTTTTAAGCACTGATTTCATTACCTGAATTTTTAAGAAGCAGCTTAGATAAAAAGATGATTCCAGATCTCCTGTATGTGTTTTGGGTGAAGGACTGAGAGGGTTTGTCTGGTTTCTAAAGTAACTCATGAGTGCCCTAGTTCAGAGCCAGAATTCAGGGTTAATAGGATCAAAATTTTTAAACTTTGATTTTCCAGACTAACTTGTAACTCAACTCTGCAGCTCTGATAATGTGAAAATAGTTCTGCTAAGTGCTTATATAGCACATATGAATCTTTCCCCAAGACAATTAAAATAACTGCACAGAAACAGTCTTTCTTTGATGTTACAAGCCTGTGTCAAAGGGGGTTATTTTTACTGTAACATTGTTGCCTCAACTGTAAATTTTGCACATCCACAAAACTTCACAGGATATTGAGAAAAAATGCAGGTTCAGGGTCAAACTTTTACAGACCATTTATTACATAATGCAAGCCTCTGAGAGATGCTCAATCAAATTGTAATGCTTCCTTTTTCTCAATAATGCACTTAGATGTGCATTACAGCTTGCTCATTGGAAAAAAACCATGGGCATTTAATTCAGCTTGTCAGAGACATGCAGTGCTGGCAGAGAGACTTGCATTCCCCTTATTTTCCTCAAGTTACTGATTGCTTAGCACATGGTTGTCCTACTGTCTACGAAATACAGATATTTCAGCAACTCAAGCTTTAAGGGCCTTATATCAAGGGACCAATATCAATACCTGATCTGCCATTCAGCACACTGCATTGCAACTGTAAAAGATGAATTTCAGAGGCCCTGAAGTGTTGTTACAATGACATTCCCTTCTCTATTTGCAGAGCTACACATTTTTTGTTTAATACCATTAAACCAAAAGTTTATTTTAAAGAGCAATTCACAGTCCATGCCAGAACAGAAGCAAGCTTTGCTTGTTGTATCTCAAGGACTAACTCCTGCAGAGAAGCTTCTCAGCTATCCCTGCATACAGATTTGCATCCACACCCAGAATTCAGAATCACGTAGAATGAAGAGGAGTGAGCTTCACAGAATCACAAAATCTGCTGAGTTGGAAGGGACCACAAGGATCATCAAATCCAGCTCCTGGCCCTGCACATCACCATCCCCAAGAGTCACACCATGTGCCTGAGAGCATTGTCCAAACACTTGCTGAGCTCTGCCAGGCTGGTGCTGTGACCCCTTCCCTGGGGAGCTGTTCCACTGCCCAGCCACCCTCTGGGGACAGAACATCTTCCTAACATCCCACCTAAAGCTCCCCTGACACAACTTCAGGCCACTCCCTCAGGTCCTGTCACTGACCAGCACAGAGAGGAGATCAGTGCCTGCCCCTCCTCTTCCTCTCAGGAGGAAGCTGTAACTGCACTGAGGTCTCCCCTCAGTCTCCTCCAGGCTGAACAGACCAAGTGCCCTCAGCTGCTCCTCACACGGTTTCCCCTCAAGGTCCTTCCCCATTCACAGCCCTCCCTTGGATGCTCTCTGATAGTTCAGTGTCTTTCTTACATTGTGGTGCCCAAAACTGCCCCCAGCACTCGAGGTGAGGCTGCCCCAGAGCAGAGCAGAACAGGACAATCCCCTCCCTTGCCCAGCTGGTGATGCTGTACCTGATGGTAAGGCAATCAGGTTGTTACCTTGTCATAAAAGGAAATCAGATTCAACAAGCAAGACCTTCCTCTCATGGGGCTGTGCTGGCTGTAATCAATGACTGTGTTGTCTTCAAAGTGTTTTTCAACACCTCCCACAATAATCTTCTCCATAACTTTACAGAGCACTAAAGTGAGACTGACAGACCTGTAGTTTCTGGGGTCCTCTTTCTTGCCCTTCTTGAAAATCAGGAATGTTTGACAGCTTCCAGACAGCTGGGACTTCTCTGGATTCCCAAGACCACTCAAAAGTCATTAAGAGAGGTTTTGGGATAACATCAACAGTCTTTAAAAATTCTTGGATGAATCCTATTGGATGAATCCAGGCCACACAGATTTGTAAGGATCCAGCTGGAGCAGCAGATCCCACACAATTTCACAGTTGGCTGGGAGTTGATCATTGTCTCAGTCATGGTCCTCCAGCTCAGGGTACTGAGACCCCCTTGGTCCATCATTCCCCTTTCCAAACTAGTGTAAAGCTATGTCAAGGAGCACCTCTGGATCAACAGAACCATGCCTTGCTCTGAATGCTGGTAAAGGAAGAGGTCATTTAGAAGGAAATGAGGGCATTTCCCCGCTGCTCACAGGACAACCCTTATTTCATCTGAAGCAGACAAATGTTAGCTCCTTTGTTTGTTCTCAACTCCAGATTCCTCAGTGTGCCAGACAATCCTGTACAATCATGCTCAAGAGTGGCAATGTACAAAAAAAGTTTACTTTACTTGGTCACAAAGTACCTACAAGAGCTTGCAAGATCATGCAAAATGCCCTCTAGAACAGGTTGCTGTTGCACTGAGCTAGGGACAGAGATTAGAGTTATCAGCTTTGACACTCAGCAGGGATGTGTCACAAAGGATTAAATCATTATTTCACGAAGTGTCAGCAACCGCAGCTTTCCTGCTGTTCTACCACTAACTTATACATTAATTAGTGAGGTACAAAACAAACACAAAATATCTCCAAGCACGTGCCTGTGGATCAGACACAGCCAGAGCTCTTAGGACAGGATTCATCTCCAAAAGGAGTCACCCAAAGCATCACAAAGACATAGCTCTTCAGGCTATTAAAATGCAAAGAGTAGAAATACTGAAGGGAAACACACAGAAGCAAATTGCAATGTTTGTCTTAGCATTTTTGATAGATGTTTAATACCACTCCTTCACAACCTCAGCATCTGATTTTCTAAACCAGGTCAAATATGCACCACTGAATAAAAACATCCATCCTTGAGAGAGGGTTGTGGAGCAGTGCCAAAAGATCCCACAAACAGGAACAGGAGAGTTAAGACATTTTAGAACAAAAAAAAGAGCACACTGCCTAGCAGATTATGCAGTAAAGCAAGAACTGACTTTGTTATTTCCAGATGAAACTGAAAGTGTTTTCTAGCTGCTCAGCAGTTCTTGATCAAATAATTTATGAACTCTCACTCCATCAGTGGGTAGAAGAAATTCTGTATGGTGTGACTGCAAGCCACATAAAGAAGCTCTTGGCAGATCTATGACATCCCACACATAAACCTCTACTTTTCTCCTAAATTATGACCTTATAAGTGTGTCATGGGATAAAAAACAAACAAACAAACAAACAAAAAAATTCACTACTAATTGTTATCCAAGCAGGAGTTATAGTTTTGGCCATGTCTTGTATTTTTCCCTTGCCTTTTGTCCCAAACTGCTGCCTTCTACTGAGAGACACTGCCTGACACTGCCAAATTGCATCAGTATGCACACTATGGACAGGATGCATTATTTAAACTAATTTGTCCCAGTTTTGCTTTGGGTTCCATTCAGTACAAAACAAGATTACTTGCTAGAACTGGGTTAGGCTGTAATCTCTCTCATAGAGGTTGAATTGTACTTGATCTCAAAGCTGCTAGATCAACATCCAATGACAGGGCAACTATTTGCCTTCATTATTTAAATACTTTTCATGGCAAGACTCTCAGAACCAGACTTCCCTTTACATGGGAGAGTTGCATGATTAAACCATCCTGTCATGAAGAACTGCACCACCACAATGTTCTACTCTTCCAGTACCACCTCACCTTTCACAGATTCTGAAGCACAGGAGACAAGGAAGGCTTCTCATAGTACCAAGGCCCTACTACATATCATTATATTCAGAAACTTGCATAGATCTGTATAAATTTGGGGGCAGTTCAGAACACAGGTCTAGGGTGTCCTCACTCTGACTCAGTGTTTCACCCACAGAATGATTTTCTTAGGTTGAAATAGATGCCACCCACCTCCTGTTCTACCAGCTGAAGTCACCCAATGCTGTGAAAATGTCTGCCCACAGCCCTAAACATGAGTGGGTGGCAGTAGCTACCACTGCTGTGTCAAAGACATGGATATGATGAACCTTAGAGCACCCAATCACCCCCACTCAATGGTATTTGTACTTTTGACACCAGCATGCTCATAACAAAATACATTAACAACCTTCTAATTAAGTGCTTTAAATTAGGTTAAAATCAGACTGTCTGACAGTTGAAACAATGCATTAATAAGATTGTTGTAACTTTCTTAGCATCAAGTGTTTATTAAAAGCTCAAAAGTCAAATATGTTGGGGAGCAGGGAATCTATCTTCTTCAAACTGAATGATTCCTACACAACTATTGTCACTGAAATAGTGCTTTGAAAGAACTGCAGAAAGTTTATCTAATGCAGAAGTACATGATTCAGAGACCTGTCAGTTTGGCTGAAGTACTAAGGCACAGATTAATCCACTCAGTCCAGGACAATTGCTATTTACAGTAAAAGGGAATGCAACAGAATGGTAGAAATGAAAGCAAACAGAGGAATTCTCTTAATGAAACACAGCAAAATCTATAGCTGCATCTGTCAATTGGAACATCAGCTGCTGCTGAAAGATTTATTTTGAATGTCTCATAAGCTGCCTTCCAGTTCCTTTAGCAAAAAAAAAAAAAAAAACACACCAAAACAAACAAAAAACCCAAGAAAAGCCAATTCCTATATTTTTGTTAGTCAGACAGTAAGAGAGGTTTGTGCTAACAGAAGTCATAAAACTTCACTGGATATAAAATCCATAGTTAAGATGGGGAACCTATGAAATATGGTTATAAGTTCCAATGAAGCTACAGTTCAACTCCTGAACTCACACCACTCTACGAGACATCAGGACAAGACTCAGACCAATAACTTGAGACATGCAGCTAGAGGTCATTTTTCAGCTCTCTCACCCTTGCTCCCACACAGGCTCATTGCTCTTTTCCCAATAAAGGACACTCTGTGCATTCAACCTCCAAAGCTGCTTTCTGCTTAGCTCCCATGACAGGCTCTCTGCTTTTCCAAGGGAAAAACACAGGGCAGACAGTCCCCTTTGCTTCTCCAGAACTCCACCTACTCTACTGCTTGCTTCATACCCCAAAGATAAGCAAATTAAAGACAGTCTAAATGTAACATAGTATGTTGTACACATGAAGGGACTGTCACTCTCAAGGAATTTTCTTCTTGTTCAGAGGACAGCAGGCCAAGGTACCAATGGCCTGAATTAACGGTTTTCTTTTAGGACATGGAACTTACCACCCCAGCTGTTGCTAAGGGAAAACCCAGGAGATCTGTCACCCTATATAATGCACTCAACTCTTAAGCCTCTCTTTTCACAGCAAATGACCTACAGCTCTTGCTTCTCAAGTGAGCTTCATACATCAGCATCACCCGGACAAAGGTGATGGACTTGATGGCAGGTCATTTTTCTTAGAGAAACCTGACAGGTCTATTCCAGAGCCTCTACCTGCAGCTGCCACCACAGGGTTTCACACAGATATGCTTGGAAGTGCAATTTGCCATCTCAATTACTGTTCACAGCATCATGCTGAAGCAGTCCTTGCAACTCAAGACCCCTCGACTGGAGGTGAAAAGCAATCTTGGCCTTAACCACATCTCCTCCTGGCACTTTCTCACCTCACCAATCCTGCAGAGTACAAACAGGGTCTGACTTGGGCAGAAGAAGATTCCAGAGGTGTGCCTGGGAAAACCATCTTTGCAACAAAGGGACTGGGATGTGTCCCTAAAGGTGAACCTAAATGCAAAAGTGCACATGTCAAGGCCCAAGAAAAAGTGCTAAAGTTCCACCTGTGCAGGAGACAAAGCAGGAACCTGGCATTTGTCAAATAAAAATTATGACAGACAATCCCAACTATCCAAAAAAACTGATCAGCTTGGAGATTATCTTTGAGAAGTCCAGACAGGACTTTAACCCTCTGAGTTTCCCCTAGACTGGACATTGTCTATGGGCTACTCTAGGTCTCTGAGTACACATCCAACTTGCAGATTACCAAAGCTATAATAAAACATGTCCTCCAGCCTTCCTGAGCAATACTGGAGTCATCTTTAATTTACCTTCACCTATAAAAGTAGCCAGCTGCTTAAAAGAAAGTTGAACAACTGGTTTCTAACTAGAATTGCTCCGAATATTTTACCATTCACGTACAGTCACATAGGAAAAAAAAAAAAAAGGAAAAGTCAAAACCTCAACAACTCCTGTATCCTGGTTACCATCCTCCACTGTAATTATAAAATTGCCCTTAAAACATAATTGCATAATTGGGTTTGGCAAGTATTCTCCTAAATCTTTTACAAATATTTCCACAGACTGAAGGAACAGGCGGTGGGCAGTCTGACAAGCCTGCCATGAGAATTTGTGCCCTTAGGACATGTTCCTAGCTATTACACTAAATACTTTGCATCACAGACTAATGTTTCAAAACAGTAGTTGAGCAAGTAAAATACCAGCATCTTAAAACAAATTGAGACAAAGATTTTCAATCTATTTTCACTGATGACACATATATGGACCAACAATCCCTTTGAACAAAGAGACAGAGGAGGCTACCAAACCTTTTTTAACTAACTCCCAGTGAGATGAAATTGGTTGATTTCTGACAGGTACAACAAAACAGAAGTTACCAATGCTTTGTAGGCTTACCTTACCAGTTTAGTAATTAAGAAAAACAAAACCACCAAGAAGCCCCCACAGCCTCAAATGCAAATACAGGAACATGTGGTCTGCAGGGCGAGGAGACACAAGCGAAGCCAGAAATGAAATCTGTGATAGAGTAAGGTTGTTTTTAACAGCTGTGCATTATGCATTCAGTAGCACAGGGAATGCCAGCAGGGAGCCTTTATTAACATAGGCCTCAGAGTACAGTGTGCTCCTATCATGATTGGCTTCTCTTGAGAGAAGGCGCACACACACAAAAGACTTAACCCTAGAGAGATCACTCCAATCCTGTTGCTATTTCATCAGCTCGACACTACAACAGGAACCAGAGAATTTCCATGATGTATCCTAGACAAACAGGTAACACTTCAAACAATGCCTGAAATCTAATCTACAATAGATTTTATCAGCAAGTTATGGCAGGTAGGGAAGGGGAGAAAAAAAATGCCACACAAACCCAAACAAGAGTCACACTGCCAATGCTGCTCTGCTACGCAGACCTCAGGTACAGGGGGAGACTGGAAAAATCTTTCCTTGTAGAAGCTGCTGATAAAAGCAAGCTATCGTGAGGACACCTGTATCGTCAGCACAGCACCTCCACAGCTCACATTTTAGGGCCCATCAGTCCAAGAAACAGCTGGAAGCCTTGCTACAGATGCATGGGCTCAGCAGGGTAGCTCACTCCATTTGGGAAGCTGGTACTGGCAGCAGAAATAATTTGCTGATGCCAGCCCTGCTTCCACTCTGAGACTTGCCTCTATCACAAACACTTGCTAGCACACCCAGCACAGCACCAGGCAGACACCAGAGAAACAGGAAATGATCTCAGCATAGGATCACCACCTCTCCTGTATCAGGTGCTGAGACAAGCTCTCTAGAGGTCTTGTCAACAGCTCTAAGTTGCAGCTGGCTGCAGATACTTCCCACAGAAGTAACCACTGAAGTGACAAAAAGATACACTAGAGGCCTTAAAACCCCAAAAGGCCATTTTATCAGCAATTTAAACTAGTCCTTTCCCTGATTTGATTTCTCAGGAAGGAGAATGGCATGAAATGTCCTAAGCATCTGTCTTCTGGCTCTGCTGAGAAGTCTCATAGTAAGAAATAGAAACAAAACACCAACCCAAAGAGCTTGAAAACTGCTCTAGATGACTGAAATGTGTACCTGGAGTGGAGAATATAGCTCTACATAGTCTTTACTTATTCATATATCTTTGTTACTTTATCTTGTTACTATCTAAAATCCTAGAGTCAGTATTTCAAATAACATAAGCTGGTTTGAGGCAGCAATAGCACTAGAAATTTCAAGGAGTTATTTTATATGCAATATTCTAGTTCCCAAGAGCATAATATATGGGTTTTAAGCCTACCACATCTGTGCACTAAAGCACTTTTTACTTAGGTGCTGAACAGAAAGAGACAGGCCGTGTTTATTAAAGAATTTCCTGAAAGTACTTGTACTGCAAGAACAATACTTTCTAGGTCAGGTACCCTTAAAAGGTTTTTAATATGACTGCTATGCACCTCCCATCACAATGGCAGCAAGTGCTTTAAAAATCAAAATATCATTGACTGTAATATCATCACTTGATAAAAATACTCCTTTATCACCCTTTAAGCACAACCCCCCCCCAACACTGAGTCATCAGGGGAGTAAATAATTAGCTCCTTTCATGACTAGCAGGCAGAGACTTGGTCTCTCAGCCTCTGTTAGCCAGCCCTCTGCCCAGCACACAAGACTGTCTTTTCTCCACTCTTTTTCTTGGTTCCTACAGCCTTTCCCTCCTCCGAAGCTCAATTATAAATATATTTATCAGGCATAGCTCAGTGTGAGTACAGGAATTTACCAACAAAGGCACCGAAATACACCTGTTGTTTTGATCTAGGGTGTTGGCAAGACCATATGGTCTTGGTGACTGTGAAAGGGACTGTGAATGTCCAGGAACCACCCACATTCAGAAAATACTTCCCCCACCAGAGAGGTAAGTCATTTGCAGTCCTCTTCTAATGCTTGGAGCACAAGATTTTGGACAAACACACGACAAGTAGTACCTCTCCCTAATTTTCTCACAGAGTTCAGTTACTTACAGCCAGGGCAAGACAACAGAGATGAAAAAGAGTTAATACAAATTAAAAGCAAAGTCTGACCTAGAGGGCAAGCCATGCAGAGTACAAACATCTGAGAATCTTCACAAGGTCTCCTCACCTATCATTCATCCACCAATTACACACCAGTGTAATTAAATCAGGAAAGCTATGTTTAATTTTCCTATCATCACCCGACGAGATAAGAGCAGTACGTATGGGAGGGATCAGGCACAGGGGAAAGAGCTATTTATTAATAAGTTAAATCCTTTTAGATTTAAGAGCCTCTCTTGCTAAGAAGGATCTGATCCACGAACACAACTTCTGGGTCTAATGCAGGCAAATCAGACATTCAATCTCCATTTCTGTCCTGGGCTCAGTCCTCAAGTCTCTTCTTTTATTCAGAAACAGGACTTACTGAAAATTATCAGGTACAACTTAGACAGAAACATAGCTTTTGTTGAAACCAAGGGTTTAGCTATACATTTAAAACTGAAGAACACTCATCTCCCAATCATTATATTAACAAAGACAACCACATTAATTTACATTACTTCTAAACAGCCTAAGGCTCCCTGTTTCACGAACTGCAAGGCATTAGGGTTCATTTGCAGAAATACAAGGCATGCTCCAGTTTATTCTTCTTTCTTCTATTGCCTTCTTCCACACGAGGCAAGAAGAAATTCTGTGATCCGTGTACCCTGCAAAGACTATTAATGCTTAAACAGGATCGTAAAAAGCTTTCTCTACTATACTTTCTCTATAACTAGCCACATAGCAGCTATAGCTGTTTTCTCTCCACTCTTCTTTACTCCAATCCCATCCAGCCGTGTTTCCTCAGCCGGTTATTTAAAGCCCTGATTGAAAAATGTATCGGATCATAATATTGGATGACTTCCACCAGACCAGGTTTTCAAGAACAAAAATCCTACAGCCTTTGATGCAACCACAGCTTCACCACATCTTTTCTGTTGTTGTTTAACTGGGAAGGGAAAAATATTTATAACTGCAACTATAAATATACACGCTACTGACTTTTCAACTTGTTGTCCTTGTTCTCAGGCTAAATTTAGTCTGCTGTATCCTGTCCAGCCCTTGGTGAAAAAGCAATACACACATAAAGCAATTATACTTATCCAGGTACCTTACAAGATAAGCAGCGGGACAGATAGATTCTCATTACAGAGTGTAGGCTATGTGTTCATGGCTATAGAGAAGTGGTCTATTATAGTGACAGTCCTTTGATATAGAAAATAATAATTATTGCAATAGGATGGCTCTGTGTTTCTGGATGAGAAAAGTGATGTAGGTTCTTCAGAGTGTACATGTACACCATACACTTGGTTTGTGCCAAGTATGCTTTAAGGGTGCAAGTGCACCTCTGAGCTACAAAGAACCAATCACTGGCCACAGCAGCTGTTTACACAAAAATGTTTGAGAGAATGTTTAAGACAATGATTGAAACTTGGATGACTGATTTCAAGGTCTAATCTGCATGTTAAAGAGCATCCTTTTGTATCCTGAAGGGTCTTATTCGTCTGAGTGATTTCTTAGTTAATTCACGGTAAATATTTATCAGAAACTGACTACCTGGAGAATCAGAGTTGTTAGTCATTCTACTGGTACTCTTAAGAAGCCTTAGTCATGCTAGAGCCCAGGTGATTTCCGCAAGGGCCAATACATGCTTCACCCTGGTTTAAGGATCCCTGCCTGCGATTCAAAGTTTCACACAGATGAAGACTCCCCCGCTACAATCTGACTTGCTCCACTCACTGCGAGTTTTGCAACCTAAGCAAGAAAAGCACTTCGGGAGATGCTCCTGTACAAGCATCCGCCGGTCTAATAACCAAAATAAGCGGTCCAGAAAAAAAGATTTAAAATCTGTGTTTCCTATGTCTCGATAGTTAGGGGTAAAAACAATAAAGGGTCGGGCTCGCCTCGCCTACAGCCCTGCTGGCTCGGCGTGTTTCTCGAGCACCGGTCAGCTCTGCGACCCAGCCTTTCCTCTGCTTATAAATACATCGCTGCCAACGGTTAGTTGGATAGGACAGGAAAAATTAGTTTCCTGGGGGTGAGAGTCGCCCTGCGACCGGGGACCCCCCCCAGCCCGGCGTGCCCGCGGCGCGGGGAAAGGGTCCGCTGGTGCCGCACCGCCGGGAGCCCTGCCCGGGGGTCCCCGGCCGGCATCGCCCCCGCCCCCGCCCCCGCCCCGCACGGTCCCTGCCCTACCCAGCATGGAGAAGATG
>VXAX01006627.1:0-53562 GCA_013399835.1 Leptocoma aspasia | reverse complement strand
TTTCTTTCCTTTCTTTCCTTTCTTTTTAAATTGAAATTTATTTTAAACTTCAGCAAAAGCCTTGTCCTGAAAGTGGATTAATAACTGGCTGTGAACTCTGCTCCTCCCACATATTCCCAAGGCATTCTGTGTTTTTTCCTTTTTAGCTTCTTACGCTATCTCGAAGGTTGCTTTATCTATACATATATGTATATATATAAGAAATTATTTTATCGTATGTCTTAGGAGAAATGACCAAGATAATGTGCAGTAACTCTTGCGCTTGAGACCAGCCCTGCCTCGAAGCTCCCGGGAGCCACATAGACAAAGGGTAGGAGGGGAAATGGGATCTCGGAAGACTTGCCTGAGGTCAAGTAGCCTGTGGCAAGGAGCCCAGACCTCTGATCTTCATCCATTTCTCCCATCGACGAGACTACACCCTTTTCTTCTGTATGTAATTTTAATGCCTTCTAACTTTTCAACCTGCAGTGGTTTTCTCCCTTCAGCCTGGTCTTCTGTGCCTTGACCCATCATTGAACATATATAGCATGATCCATTACGTATCTTAATGCATCCACTGGAAGAACGGTCTGTCTTTCTGCCCAGGGAGCCTACAAATATATAGTTTTTGTCTTCTGTAGGGCATTTAGATGCTATGCCACTGATGCAAACTGCTTGGATATGTATTATCCTCTCAAGATTCTTGGCAGGAAACAGCTTTCAGCTCAGTCTCAGACTATGGTAAAATGTGTCTACCAAAATCAGGCATGAGCATTCAGATAAATAATTCGAAGATGAAACTAAGCTCAGTGTGAAGAGGTTACAGGCTGGTGTGAAGAGGTTACAGGCTGGTTTGCCTGATACATTGTAAATACAGATGCCAGTCTTTAAACCTGAGCTTAGGGATGTTGCTTAGCTCCTCCGAGCAATTACCTTGATCAGAAGTGGAAGTTCAGCAGAAGGGTAGGTTTGGACCCTGTAAAAGAAACCACAAACCATTCAAGCAGAACACCTGATGCCTCTGGCTTTGTCCTGTAGCCACTTAGACCGTTTTGGGCGCTGATATGCTCATTATCTAAGAAATGATGTCCCAGAGGTAAAGGCAGGAGCGGTGTGTGTGTGTGTGTGTGTGTGTGTGTGTGTGTGCGCGCACATGCCCTCTGCTGGGCCCTGTTGTGTTCAGACACTGCTCACAGCCGACTGACACACATCGACTTCATTCACCATCAGAGCCTTGGTGATCAGCTGCCTTGTCACATGAGCCTCTGACTAGCACCTTGTCTAACCTTGACCAACCACCTCTCCTTTTTATCCCTCTCCAGCAAAGCCTACAGAAAAACAAAAAAAAAAAACCAAAAAAAACCCCAAAAAAACCTGGTAGCACTAGCACGATGCAGGACCTGACTTGCAGAAGAGCAATTAGCAGCGTGCAGTGTTGGTGGCCTGCCCTGGGGGCTTAGTTCTTCTAGCCCGGCTCAGCCCATGCCCTCCCATGCCAGGCTGCTATGGTCACTGCCTGTCTGAGCACTCGGGACCTCTTGCCTCCTGCCCCTGCCAGGGTTTGAGAGCCCTGGTGCTGTTTCCCTACAGTGTTCCGGCCCGGGGTGACAATCTCATACAGGCGGACAGCTCCCTCTTGTGATAATGCTGCTTCCACAGAAGTCACAGTAGCTCCTGAACCCCAACCCACTTCAAGACCTGCCCTGTCCATCTCTGAACACCTCTAAGTCCCCTATGTGCCTGTCATAACCATTTTTATCTGTGTGGGTATCCTTGTTTCCCATTCTCGTGGTGCAAACCTCCAGCAGCTCTGCCTCATGCATCACTGGCACCACTTAGGCAAAGCAGACGGATCTTTTTATACCAGTTGCAGTTTTCATCCCCAATCCTCTTGCCTCATCTTTTTCAAGCTGATGATCTCCACAAGCTTCATGGACCAGATAGCTTTCTTTCCTAACCATATCTTATTTGCTGCATCATATTTCAATGCTGGAACTTCCAGTCATTTCTTTATGAGCATTTTGTCTCAGATTCTGTCTTTCAGTGGACCTCCAAATGGTCCCATCAACTCTCCACCTACATCAACCATAGACTTACATTATCATTTTCCTTCCTCTTCATTTAACAGGTTTAAATCCCATTCAGTGACAACGTCATAGTTAGCTTTCATTGCCTGAATTCGCTAAGCACCTATGGAAAACATGAAGTACTTCAGAAACACCTAACACCAGAAGCAATGGCGATTTCAGTTTGTCTTTTTTAATGACACCTCTGCTTGAAGTTATAGTCACCTTCATATTTAGAGAAAATTTCCATTAGATCAGGGTCATAACTGCTCCATGCTTCTTGCTCATCTGAATTTATTTTATTTGTGGTACCATGCATTATTCAGAAATTGCTCAGATCCAAAAAATTGCTTCATTCATTGTCTGAGCTCAAACCAAGACTGCTCACCAAGAGCAGCATCAAGCAAGCAGCTTTAATTTTCTTCAAAAGTCTCTGACAGGTACTGCACATCTCTACCTCATCTCAGTGCTAAGATAAATTTTGCTTCATGAAAGCAGTTGTACTTGTAAAAGATCCTTCTTACCACCTTCTCTAGAAACCTTTGAATGGGCTTGGATTCCTCAGTGGCAAGTGGCATCTGCCTCACCATCATGTGCTTGTTAATACCCTTGAAACTGCATCAGCTTGCAATTTTACCTCATCACATCAGTGTAATTTAAGATCTCTGAATAAATACACAGTTAATTCAAGTCTTACGTAAATCAAGCACTGGGGATTACTTGAGCAAATAAATGAGAATGAGATTGCAAATAGTGTTGGCCCAGAGTTTTCTACCAAATCTTTTTTCTTTCTGAAATTGAATTCTTTGTGGAAAAAATGCAGCATCCTCAAAGCCCCTCTTCTGAGCATTATTTGGGACCTGGAAGGAACCTGTGGCCTCTGCTGTGCTAGCCCCAAGACTTGCCAATGAGAACACTCACCTTATTCGGGATAGGGATTGAAAACCTGGATTACTAAACTGCTTCTCACCTGCACTAGAATCTTGCTTTCCCTCTCACGTTCACCCTTCCTTTCTCCCGTTTGTTCTCTCTTTCCTTCAAACAGCCTTCCTCTTTTCCTCCTTCAAAGTAGACTTCCTTTTCCTTTTTTCTTGCAGAACAGATACCCTCTTTTCAGTGCCACTTCCAGCATTCAGAAATAGAACGGGCCACAGAGAAATTATGTGAAAGAGAAGAAATAACTGTTCTCACTTCTGTAGCATGACCTGGGACCTCAGAAAGCTTTTCACACTTGAATAGGCTGTCTCAAAAAACTGCTGGATAGCAAGTGAGTATTAAAACCATCATCCTAAGACTGGCAAAACAGAACTGCAGTAGCTATGAAGAATAATTGGCCCAGGGTACCAAGGAAGAAAGATCAGGCAACTCATGGCCTGATGCTCAGTGCATTTCATTTAGGTGCTGTAAAGTGATAGACGGAATTAACTGGAGCAAGAAATAAGATGGAGCATGAGATACATCACCTTAGAATATTTCACTGCAGTTGGTAATTAGAGCATGATGAAAATGAGCTAAATTCATCCCTCATTTCATGGAAATTGTACCCAGTTTTTTAAATTTCAAAGTAGACTCCAGAAAGACCTCCCTTTTCTGTACTTAGCACTGCAGCAGCTGTAGCTCAAAGCTTCATGTGGCATGGGACTTTACCAGGAACAAAATTGCTGACTGGAAGTGCTCTATTTTCTCCATCTGGTGGCTGTAATTTCTGTTTTGTATTATTGCAGTACCTTCTGAACTGTTCAAGGGTCCTTTGTGCCTGGTGTTGCAGAAACCTGGTCCTGGCCTATAGAACAGGCTGTCTGTGCAGACAAGAGTGACAGAGCAGGGAAATGAGCTGCTCACAGGGAGAGAGTCGCTCAGTGGCAGACCAAGGATCCTGCTGTGCCATCTTCCTCCCTCTCCTTCACTGGCTTTGCACTCAACTGTGCTCTTCACATTGATAGCTGAATCCTGGCCAAGATTTCTCCCTTTCCTTCTGCCTGTACACTTTCTCTGTGGGACCTCAATTCCCAAGTCTGCACCAGTCCCAGTAGGAAGGAACCCAGAGAAGCACCAAACCTAGTTTCACATTAATCAGGACCTCACTTTCATTGGGCTGGTGATATCCTAGTGTGCTTCAGCTGCTTCACTGCTCTTCTGATCTCTCCCTCCACTAGCAGCCCCTAGCCTGGTTCTGTAGCAAGGCATTTTTGGAACTCTTGGACAGAACTGGAATGTCACAGAATGCTATCATGTCACCAAAGCACTCCCTGTGCTTCTTTGCATCAGGTCTTCCCTTCCTTCTGATGCTAGGAACTTTTCCTGTATTTCATACACCCCAAAAATATCTTCAAAACAGCACTTACAGGTAGCAGTCTTCAGGCTCCACAAGGCTTGGATCTGCAAAGGCTGGGTTTAATGCAGACTCAGGGCACACAGAGTCTTTCAGAGGAAATCTGGACTCATGCTAGTCCTGGCTCTGCTAGTCAAATTACATGCTTCAAAGGGGAAGACTCTGAGGAACTGCAGTCACAGAGCTCCATCACAGCACTTCCAGATTCCAGAGATCTGGAACTGGCAAGGAATTGGGCTCCTCTTTTGTATTCACGGTTCCCTCTTGATTTCCCCCATTTTTAGGGTAAAATGAGCTCAATTCTAATAAGTTATCAATTCTAATAACTAATGCCATGAACTCCATTAGTTTCACCACCTGGATCTGTCTCCACATGGGATATGTGTAGTCACAACTATTAAATTTGCCAGCCATACCAGCATGAATTATACTCAACTGTGTCCCTCTCCAAACACCTAGTGTCCCCCAGATGTCTCCAAGAGACAATGACGAGCTCTTCTCCTTCCTTATTCCCCCTCCAGGAATCACAGGTTTTGTGTCTGTGGCTAAAAATCTGAATGATTTACAGGCACAATCTCAATATGCCAAGGATTATGTCAGACCAATAGCATCCAGCACACACCAAAATCTTCAGACAGTTTTAAAAAGGTGTGTGTTGTTTCCTTGACAGATTTCCACTTCTTCTCCAGATTAAAAAGAAAAAAAAAAAAAAAGCCTTCCTCTGTGAAAAGTTGTGATCTGCATCCTGTCAGTAGAACACGGCATCGAGCCGTCCACATGGCAGCAGAGCTGTGCTCATTAAAATTTTTTGAAACAATGACATTGCATCTGTCATAGCCAGCCTCAAAGTACCCATACTCAGGATGCTTAAAACATTTTATAAAAGAAGAGCAGATGCTTTTAAGTAAGGTTCTAAGAAGCAAACTCCTGATTCTCAACCAGCTTCAGACAGCAACTATTGAAAGTCCCCAGGTGGATCATTTACTATTCTTGCCTCAGTGTTTATTTCTTTTGTCTTTTTCTTTGGTGAAAATATACCGGTGATGTGTTTATCTCATTATTGTAGTGTCATTAGATTGTAGCCAGGCACCTTTGAAGTTGATCTGATAAACTTCATAGTCTCTAAGTGGGCTGGCTCAGGGCCACTGTAAGCAATGTTTGTATAGATTTCTGCTGCTTATTTCCTGGATTTATGTTAATTTTCTGTCATTAATTTTGAAATTGGGATTTTCTCAAGCAGTAAAATTTGGATTCATATCTGAGCAGTGCTAAGCATCTCAGTGCTGCACTGGAGCTAATGCTTGGTAGAGGGATATGACCAGTACATTAAATCCCTCATCCATGTGCAAATTCCTCCTACATGGAGAGGATACAGATTTGGTGTTTGGGTTTGGTTCCATATGTAATAAATAAATTTTGGTGGGGCAGTTTGGGGAACACAAACAGTATGACATGCTCCCTTACACATCTGTATGCATTATGTATAGCTTGTCTGTTCATTGCTGTTGTTCATTTGTAGCTAATTGCTTGTATTACAATAATATCAAAAACCACAAATTATAATCAGGGCCCTATTGTACTGAAAACCAGATATAAACACAATGAAGAAGTGGTCATTAGCACTGTTTCATTTCCTTGTATGCTCAGAGACCTCTCTCAGTGACTCTCTTCCCATCCAGGAGCTTAGAAACATTACAAATGGGTCTGTGCCTGCAGTGATGTACAGACCCAGAAGACCCAATTACACCATTTCTTGAGCCCCCCCTCTGCTCACAAGGTGACCACCAGCAGCAGTTTAAGTTTCACATTGTATTCTGCAGCTCTTGAGCAGATTTCAACACAGCACTTTACATGCAAACTCAGTAAAATAGCAACTGTGATTGCTATTTTAGACATACCTGCTACCTCTTTGGAGCCTCGTAGTGTACCAGTCTCAGCATCATTTCTTACTTCAAGTCCACATTGAGGTCACAGGTGGCTCAGTTCTCCAGGCCATTGTAATGGCCACAACTGTAAAAGATGGATATTTTTCTGAGTTTGAAAACAAGAAACTCCAACACCCGGACCCTTTCCTATGAAGAACACACTTCTTACTAACTTCTACACACTTGTCACAAGAGTGTGGGAAAATGGAGGTTTGCAGGAAATGCTACAATTCCCTGTGGCAGCATCTGCACAAAGAGGAAACAGTCCTTTGGTCACATGTTTAAAGCCAAAAGTCCCTTTCTTCTGCCTTTCCCAACATTATGCTTCCTGTTAGAATACCCCAATCTGTAAATGATTGTCAAACCTCACTGTCTTATATATCAATTTCCTTTTCATTAGCATGAAGATCAAAGAGATTTCTTCGTGTCTTTCTATAAAAACACATTAATGCAAAATGAAATCCAGGAGGCCTGAGCTCTGTACTGTATTTAACTGCCCTGCTTCACTAAAAAACCTCTCTGCATCTGGCCACTGCTGACAGATTTTTAAGAGCTCATTTTTTGTATTGCTGAGAAGCAGCTTTCAGCACAGCTTTGGCTGGTGCATGGGTTCATATCTGAGAAAGGGAAAATCTGAGATGGATAAACAAAAAGCAGGAACAATCTATAATAACAAAAAAAATTCTCCTGTAATTCTTGTGACAGCCTGAAAATGTGTTAGATAAAACATTCTAGAGATCTATAATAATGAGTAGGAGTTTGTGTCCTGAACACAGGACTTGTCTTTCTGCCAAGACAGACAATTGCAAATGAAAAATAATGAAAGAATGGGAGGGGAGGGAAAGAAGGAAAGATATGGAAAATCAAGATAATAGTGCTTTTCATTAAAGGTATTAGTGAGACAGGACTTGGTCAGAACTGCAACACACATGAATGGTTTTTATAGCTTTAGTTCAACTTAGAAATCTAATAACTAACATAATCTGTTTTCCACTTCCAGTACTGAGCATGCTGTTTTTTGCTTTCTGGAATGGTCTGTATTTACTCTTAAGTGTTTTGTGTTAGCAGCTGGCATATGAATATCTGCAATATAAATGGGTCCCTGGAAAATGAAAAGCACCTTTTAGTCCAAGATTATCAAACACCTTTTTTCAATGCATGGGAATGCAGTGTTGGGATACCTTGCACAGGTATGCAATGTTGGGATTCCTTTGTAACATTTTCCTAATTTAATTTCTCTCAAAAAAACCCCTCAGTATCTTTCAGCTAGAATCCCTCTGATTCCTGTGTAAAAGCTTGGCATGTTGTCACCTGGAAAGTCACATAAAGTCACTGTGTTTCCTCTTCTATCCTCACCTCTTTTGCAGAAACAAGCAAATTCTGAAGTCACTGTTGAAATCCTTCAATTTTCCCTGCTGGGCACTTTTAAGGGGTGATTGAGGATAGATGCCTAGACTTTTTCTGTGACTTCTCTTGTTCTCAGATCTGCAAACACTTGTATGTGGCAGCCTTAGCTGTACTGCTTATACCCAGGGTAACTCTGGCAGCACATGCTGGAGTCAGGCACCCATCAGGTGGTGAAATAACAAACCTGTTGAAAAGCACACAACTACACTCAGCAAGGTCTTTTCCTTCAAGATTGTATAAGAAGAGAGCAAAAGCGTCTAGCATAAACCAAAAAAGGAACAGAAATGCCCATCAGAAATGAAAAACTCCCAAAGCAGGTAGTGTGTAGCTCTTACTGCTGCCCAGGGGAATGGAAGAGGAGCTTGGTATCACTCCTAAATACACAAAGCACCTGACAGTGCCCCACCACCCTGCCATTGCAAGCATTCCTCAGACACTTAAGCATGTTAACAGTGAGACCAGATCTGTGTAGCAAACCCCTGCACAACTGAGACCAAGTTTTCCCTAGGTTACAGTAATGATACCTGTGACAGGGAAGTGAGGGTGCAGAGCAGGGTTCAGGGAGTCCTTTTCTGTCAGTGCAACAAGCACTAGGGGAGGAAGAAACAGGCTATGTACAGCACAGTCTGCTCAGGAGGGAGCTGTGATTGCAGCTGAAAGCTGCTGCTCAGCTGAAGGAAGTAAACAAGGAATTGATCAATTATTGCTATATTACACATTCAGTCATGGATTCTTGCATGCAAGCTTCCAGGATATGATCAAATTCCACTGTCAACTTACTGTGTTAGTTTATGGAGCTGTAATCAAAAGTAAAGCTGTTTGCAGCTCCCTACAGCTGCAGAGTTTAGGTGAGAACAAGGGTCTGCCAGCAGTAACTCCATGCAGGATGAAAACCTTAGCTTTTTTCTGCCTTCCTTGGCTATCTGATGCATTTTCATAGGGTTACAAAGATGGTCTCCTGTGATTTCATGCTGTCCTTTTTCCCAGAAACCAGATCACTGGTCTCTGTTGTCTATTTTTCCTTTTCTTACTCTAATGAGTGTGCATTGTAAACAAAGGTGAACAGCACAATAGAACCCCCTGGAAATATTTGTAAGTAAAAGGCTTTTAGAAACCTTTTATAGGGAAGCCCTATAGACATTAATAGATAATGAACACTTTTCTAGAGGCATTGTTATTCCAGTAGTCTATACAATTCAATAGCGAATTATATTCCTGCTATCAAATCCCAAAGGATGATTCAGAAAACCATTACAAAGGATCTAATTCTCTGTAATTTTCTGCAGTAATTAAGATAAAAGCCTTTCAGGGTCTCCTCTATTACAGTGCATGGGATTTTTTCCACAGGAAAACAAATGATCAGTTTGAATTCCCCCTGGTTACTTAAGCAAAGTAAAGCCAGTAAATACTGAAGGTTTATTAAGATAAAATTTCCTTGCATTTCTATGGGAAATTCACTTAATTTCAGGAGACAATGAGGTCAAGGATTAGGCTCCCCATATGTGATTTTATAACAGGACATCAAACTCCACCTTTTGCTAGAGTGAAAGAGTTTCAGTGATTTTGCCACATCTTCCATTTGGGCTGGCAGGGAAGGTGTGCTCTGTGGAGGCATTGCATGCAGCAGCAGGTGCCATTCCATTAACTCTGGGAGGCTCAATGTAGCAGTGAACTGGGGGCTCTGAGAACCCTGGCACCTCTGGGGAGCTGCAGAGTGCTAATTGAAACACCACTTGTGTTTTCCCCCTTGTGTGCCTGGAAAGCTATCTGAGGACAGGGATGGTGTTTCTAGAATGTAGTACTGAGTTCCTGTGAAACCCATGTGTTTTTTAGCCCTTGTCTTCACATTTGCTGCCCCAGGAGAGGCACTAATGACCTCTGCAGGGAGCTCAGTGCAGAGCCTTAGAAAGAGGTCACACACAGGAGAGAAGAATGAGACATAAAAGCCATGGTGACATATCATAGAGCTTAAAGGCAAATATCACTGCACTGCCATGCTTTGTTGGAGCTCCCTTTGTGAGGCTGTGACCTATACTTTGGACTACATAAAGCTGAGGTCAGACCTCTATGAAATCCTGACCTTGATGACAACAATAAGAGCCTTTTCACTGGCTTTTCTGGGTTTCTGGTGTGAGAGGTTTGTCCATAGCTCTCTCGTAAGTGTGCTCCAGGAAGTGCCCTCTGCCCATCCTAATGGATTTTCCTCCAGCCTCCTCCACTCCACCCTTCTCCTCCACCACTCTTTGAGGCTGACAGTGAACTGCCCACAGTAAAATGACAACAGTAATAGCTTCTACTGTGTGGCATTTCTCATTTCCAGATCCTCTCAGAGCCAAGTGCTTTAATATCACTGGCCTTTTCCATGCAGCTCATAGCTAGTTCTTCCTTGGAGAAACCAGAGCCAAAGCTGGGTACAGAATATAGCACTTTGGATTTAGTTGTCCTCACTAAGCCTTGTACCTATCTCAATACCTGTCTCCCAGACACAGTATGGAAGGAAGCTATTCCTGTTTCCAGGAGTGATGACAGGCCCCAGCTGATAATACAAAAAGGTCATTAGGGGCTAGTAGGTCTGTGAGAAATCATCCCTAACCTTAGCAAAGAATGAAAGCATGCAGAAAATGGCTTATCAAAGATGTTCATCACCTTTGCCTCCACCATTACAGAATGTCACTGTACTACTCCAGAGACCAAAGGAAAGAGACCACTCTCAATTAGATGATCCTGCTTTTGATAAATTTAATGGCTTTTGCTTGATATTTTATAAAATCACTGCAATTCATGAATGGTGCTTCTTCTTCTTCATTTGACACCATGAGAGTGGGGAAAAGGACATGACTGAAGGGGTTTTCATTTCCTCCAGACTAAGTGGTTCTCTGGCCTTAAGCAAGCCCCTACACTGTGGGGGCCTGATCCCCCACTTGCCAAGCAGGAGCATTTGCAATGAAGCTGAGTTAAGAGTCAGTGACCTTCATTCATAAAGCCACTTAACAGTCTGTCTACCTTTTGAATTCTTGTGGAAGTCCTCTGGGGAATCTTGATGTGGCTTTTGGCCACAGTGGACTTAAGAGTGCTCTGAACCTCCCTGCTAAACTGATGGATTCAGACCATCAGAAAATTCAATGTGGCCAAAACCCACCACTAGTAATTTCTTCTCTACATTAATTTTGATTAGGAGTTTGCACAAGGCTACAAAGTCCTAATTTCACAATGAATATTTTTCCATGTTCAGAGTGACAGAAGTCAAACTGCACCAGTGTCTTTTTTCCAGAGTTTTCAGGGGACTTGTTCTATCTAGCCGTACAGATACCCATTCAGCTGTAGCCAAACCATAATAAATAATTTCCTGCTATTTTTACAGACAGGTGTTTTGTTCCTATGTGACAGTGAGTCCCCACATTCTCAAAAGCCTTCTGCCCGTAGGTGATGTTTGCCTTAGTGTACAGTGGAAGCATACAAGGGCTCCCTCAGTACTTTTTGATGAGATTTTTGCTGCACACGTCTTTTAGCAGCCCCTTTACATGAATGAATTTTATACAAACAAAATTGTTTCAAGATTCTGAGCTGAAAAGCACTGTGTAAGTGCCTAGGGCTATTTTCAATTAACAATATCTAATTCCAATCACACCATGAATCACATTTTTCTTCTCTCTTTAGAGCCAACATGTTAATCCTTTGAAACAAAAATGGCTGCATTTTAATGAGAGTTTAAAGGGGTGAAAGTTCTGCTCTAGTACACTGAATATAATAGAACAGTTTTGTGATGTATATCTTCCATCCACTTACTTTAATTCTCAGAATAATATCTGGAGAGCAGCCTGTTTTATCTCTGGGCTCTCCTCATTCACTCCACTTAGCTTTCACTGTGTTTATCACAGTTAATTTGAAGTTGATATTTGCTTTTCCTTATGGGCACTAGGTTACAATAACACCAAAAAGATTACAGTGTTGTCCTCTCCAGGTTGGCTTGCACAACATATCTCAGAGAAGTATTAATTATAATTGTGTTTTTGCACTCTATTTCCTGGTATTAGAACATAAGAATTCCTTGTTGGATTAAGCCCTCAGCTGAAGACATGGGGTATTATCACACGAAAGCCTTCCAGTGTCTGGCACAAACCCCGTGTGGGTCTGTAGTGGGTTGGCTCATGTCTGTTCTTAAATGATGTCTCAAGCCATATGATGTAGTTTGGAGAGGAAAGCACAACCTTGTCCACCTGTGACAGTGAAGCACTGTAAAGCAGCAGGCAAGACTACCAGTAAGGGTAGGAGAGAAGTTGCAAGCTAAGGAAATTTCCTTTCCCATTAATGCGAGGCCAATACCTTGTCCACAACACCTCTCTAGTATGATGTTTTGGCTTTCATAACCTGGTTCTCTGTTGCTCTAGCCAGTATTCAAGACAGGAGTGTGGGGGAAAATGAAGTGTCTAAAAATACTTCTGTATGCCCTTTTCCCCCTTTGTGCTCAGCTCTAGAGTTGAGAAGTCCAGGTAGGTGTCTATGTTGCAGATGGGGAGAGGTGGAAATGCCCATGCAGAAGGTTTTTCCAAAGACTTATTTTTTATCCCCAGAGCTCTGAACTGAAGTAGGTGAAGCAGGTGGATGACACCAGACACTGGCTGTGAGCCCAGTGTGATCAATTCAGTGCAGAGGTTTGTGTTTCCCACTGATGTGTAGACAGCTACAATCTGACTTCAAACAGCATTTTGAGCTGGGTAAAACTGGCTTCTTCATTTTATGGGAAAAAGGAGATTTGAGGAAGCCTGTATAACATTACTTTAAGGCTTGAAGGAAAAGCCTGCCTTTAGGCAGAAAGTCAAACTGCATGAATCGGGCATCTCGCAACTTCCTTTGATTACTCTGATCAGGGCATGTAAACAACATGCTGCTAGAGGAGAAGAAAATAAAGACTTTAAATATGAAGAAAAAAGGTTCTAACAGCTGCTCAGGAATGAGTAGAATAGACACAAAAAACCAGAAAAATATTATGGGTAAAACTACAACAAATCATCCTTTCAGCCAACCCAGCCCAGGTACTGAGTTGCCACCCACTGCATTGTTTGTAAAAGACAAGCAGAGGGTGGGCAGATCCATAATGCAGAGGTGTTATGGAACTGGATAGACAGCTGGCTGACCATGTTTTGGCTGCAATGCACAGTGGCTGGTGTCTCTACCTATCCATGCTCTCTGCAGGTAATTTAGCTCCTGACTCCTCAAGCTATATTTTCTCATTTCTGTTCAGTTACTGTCAATGAACTGTGACTTTTTAGTTTGCTTTTTAAGTATATTTGCTCAGCTTCCAGCAGGAAAGGTATAATAGAAGCTGTGCCTGCAGCATGCCAGGAACCTGACACCGTAGACTGTGTATTAAAGTCAAAAGGTTATTCAGTCAGTCAGCTTCTGTCCATCTCTGTAATACCAGCACATTTTACTGTAAAATTTGGAGAGCTGTCACCAGTTCCCCCCTTATAGACCCCTACAATGAAAATGTCATGGGTAAGATAAATTTCTTTTTTTTTGCTGGCAGATTTCCCTAACTACACCAGTTTGCCTTTTCTAACCAGCCTATGATATGTTGGGGCATTCCATGCAGTGTGGCTTCCTCAAGCAGATCTATGTGAGCCTGCAAAAGTAAAGAAGTTTTAAAGTTCCTTATCTGTCTACTTGAGGGTCCTCCATCCCAGAAGCGAACAGCCAGCAATGATGCATTCTCCAGTGAAAGCAGAGGGTGAAAAGAGGCCTCCAAATTTAAAATACAATTTTGTGTGTGCCAACCCTTGCAGATGGAAGAACTTTTTACCTGCCTGGTTACCAAAATTAGGGATAGAATGAACTGTAGCTATAATAATGAAGTAGACAATAACACAAGAGCACCTGCCAGTCTTATTCATACCCAGGAGCCATCAGATGTTCTGTAGTTATACGTGATGTGTGAGCATGGGATAAGTGGACATATCCTCCATTAACAGTCTGATGAAATTTTCAGTCCATTTTGGATTATAGATGAATTTACAGCCTCTTGCATTACAAATTAAACCATAAAATCACATATCTTCTTCCACTAGATTTACAGATGGGCACAGTTCTCTCCTGGACTGGTTCATAGCAGTATTTCCCTGTTTCACTGCTGGGTCTGTACCTCTGCAATTTCCTTCCTCTGCCACATCCATTTACCCTGGCTGCAATCTCTCCAGATGTGACTGATGTCACTTGTGTCCAAATCAACTCAGGACAGGAGAGAAGCAGTAGACAGAAAAGGACAATGTTACCAGTGTTACTATGCTTATTTGTAATGGTGTCTGGATTCTCGTGGCTCATTTAGACAAAAGCAAAAAAAAAAAACTAATTTGCTAATGGAAATTATAGGCATAACCAGAGAGCTTGCAAAACCTGATCCTTTTATCACTGAGGGATTTCAGATGCAATTTTCATTGAGTTCAATAAAATTTCCTTGGTTTTAGCAAGGAAGATCAGGCCTTACTTTCAGCATGTTGTTTAAAATATACATGAGAATCCTCCTTTCCATTGTGGTGGAACAAAAGCCATTCTCACAGCTCTAGCTGGAGAGACTTTGGGCCAAAATGCATGTAAGCATGTTACCTCAACTGACTGATTTTCTTTGCTGCACTGATGAGCAAACTAGGAGTCATCAACTTCAGCACATCACAGGAATCAGAACACCTGTCCCTTTGCAGTCTGTGCTCTGCATGAGATGAAATAAAAAGCAAGTAGATCAGTGCTTGTGAAGCTGAGCAGCTAAGTGAGCACTGAAACAGCCTTGCAACACCTCTGGCCTGGCCTGGCCTGGCCTGACCTGACCTCTCCCTCTTGACACACATTTACACCTCTGCCAATTCAGGTGATGAGCATCAGTTCAGAGCTTCTACTGTCTCCTAACCAACATCTTCCCTAACAGGAGAGACAGCTTGCTCTTAATAAGCAGGCAGGAGATTTTATAACTTTGATGGAGTGAAAGAGAAACTGGAAGGAAGTCAAGAGTCCAGAGCATCCCTTCCAGACCATGTTTCAGCATATTAAGTGTTTAACAGCCATAGTGGTTCCTATACTCCACCAGTACTGCTGCTCATTCCCATTCACTTGCTGCAATGAGCTCCCTTGGCTGTACAAGGGTCTGAGACTTTGCTTACTGGGCCAGTAGTGAATACATAGTTGCATTCCTTAGCCATTTTCTTCTTCCAAAAGCCAGATCAGTTCCCTATTCTTGTTCTTAGCCTGGGCCTAAGAAACAGTTCCATAGATATAATTAGGAGGGTAAGTGGGATGAGACGTAGGCCATGAGTATTTCATAGATCGCTGACTTTGCCACACCTTTGAAATATAAAACCCTGCCCCATAATGAAATTTCAAAGGGTGAAATTCACCTGTACACAGAAGCCTAGCACAAGAGCAACATGCAGTTTTAAGTCTGATTTGTTCTTAAACATTCCTCATGTCAGAAGTGCTTAGTGCTAGTTCACAAGAGCTGGTTATAAATTTAAACTTTACCATGTCAGATGCTGTGCCAAAAAAAAAAACCAACCCAACAAAACAACAAAAAGCAAAACAAAGTAAACAAAGTAAGATCATTCTGCAACCACGTTCACCCAGCATCACATTCCTGTAGTTGCAGGAAAGGAGACTTTCAAAAAAGTGAAAATAGTGAAAATCACAGGTTTATTTTATTTTTCTCCTTTAATGTGGAAGGTCTATAGAAATATGACATTTGTATCATCCACCCAGGCTCACTGGCATGGTTTCAGAGACCTTCTGAACATTTTGTTGTGAAACTCAAGGCATCAGAGACATGCTAGAAATTGTCATGCAGCCTCACCATATTTGAGTCTGATTACCCTTGACCAAGTTAAGTAACTTTGCAGACATTTTTCTCGTCTCCTCTCAGTGACAAGTACTGAAAAGTACAGAAACAGAGCCAGGCTTTGTCCACAGACAGTGAAAACACACACATACACACAGAGTGAAAGCCCTAGGAAGTTTTTCAGCATCACAAAAGGCTAATGTTCACCTTGACATAGTTCAGTCATTAAATGCTTCACTTATATTGTAGAGCAGAAATAACAGTTGAGATTATGGGCATTAAAGATGTATTTATTCACAGGTCTATAACCCATAAATAAATACAACATTTCCTTATATTACATACAACAAACCTCATAGCCAAACTTCTGTTCCTACAGCAGACAAATTCAGACAGACAGTTTCCTGCTCCAAACAAAATGTGTATTTTGACATCTTAGAAACCTGGCTGCAGTGTCACTAATGTCAATCCACTAAAGCTCTCAGAAATCTCTGGTGCTTCAGGCACAGGCCGATAGAAGGGTTTAGAAGATTAACCAGAGATACTTGGGAAAGTTGCCTGTCAAAGTTAAGACACATGTGATTTAGGAAGAGCCACCCATACATTTCGGAGCTGATCCAACACACACTGAAGACCTCAAGGTAAATTTATTTATTGACTGCACTCTGCCATGGATGGATTCTCATGATAAAGAAACCAGGACGAAGTAACAGTGTGTTATGATTAACAGGAGGGGATACATAGGACCCCTGGAAATCACTGCAGGCAGGCTGACCTTGAGCAATGGAGCAGCCATTTCCTTCAGCTTTGCGGCAAACAGTTTCACAGGACTCTTTCCCTGTTCTGGATCTTTGCCCTTATTATGCCAGTGATGTAGTGTGAAAGCTCAGGGCTTGCTGATCAGTGAACTTTTGAAAGGCAGCCTGTAACACAGTTACTTGCAGAGTGAAAATGGAAAAGCCATTCTTGATTCACTCAAGGAGGAAGTACTAGTAACCCAAAAGCAGAATGTTTCCTTCTGAGCAACCCTGAACCTTATTATGAAACCAAATCAAAAGATGTTCATACTTGGATATCTACTTAAATCACCGGAATTTTGAGAGGTGGAGTTCCCATGGACAGTCAAAGATTAATGGATTTGAGAAGGTAAATGTCAGTACATCTTGGGTGAGCAGAATGGCCTAGAATCAGACACAGGCTATGGAGAAGTGTGAATTCAGCACTGAATCGATATTTCAGTCCGTTATCCATCAAGACAGCCCCTGCTTCTCTTTCTGACTGCTTAGGCAATGAGGTGAAATGCTGGTATCAAGGGTAGCTGTTATTCACAGCTATATCTTGTGTGTCTTTGCATTCAGAGGCAATTTTATTCATCTGTCAAGAGAAACAGGTCAAGATAAATTTCCAAGTTGTGTGGGAGGATGCAGCCATGAAGCTCACAGCAACAAGGCCCCAGCACAGCAGCCTTGTGCTGGCATAAGCAGATGGCAAATGAGGAGTTGTGAGCTGGGGACTGGCTGGATGGGAGCCCCACTTTTTTCCCTGCACCAAGATCTATAACAATCATGCTGCAACACTGGCTGCAGAAGGTTAATTTTGAGAATTTACCCTGTAAGTCTGACCTAATGAGATGTAGAAGTGTCTGTGTGTGGCTTCTGCAGCTGTCTTGTCATTAGAGGTGCTCATTTCCTAGGTGGGCATGTGATTTCCCATTTCCCTGGATTAGGAAAATAACATAATTATACTCTGAATTAAAATCCTCTCTGTTTTAGAGAGAAGCAGAGTCTGATATGCATAATTTTTGAATGGATGCCACATTGCCATTGCACAGAAAACAGTATCAATTTCTCATCTGTGTGAATTTTTATTTCAACATGGCAAGAGTCACCTTCATTTATACTTAAAGTCCAGAATTAATCTGAGCACAAACTTAAAAAAAACCCCAAAAACATAAAGGTATCCCCAGTAGAAATGAATAAAGAAGTGACCATCTATCCTCTTAACTTCTGTTCAAGGAGTCAGATTAGTTGCACTGGTGACCACAGGACCACAACTGTAATCTGTCAACAGATTTTCACTTTCGTGCAGGTTTTCTTTTTCATTTAATTTTCATTTTCTTTTCATTTCTTCATTTACTCACTTTGTACTTGACTGTAATTTTGCACTGTGGATATCTCATATTTAAAACATAAGTCTGTTATTTTACTGTAAAACCATGCAGAACTCTCTTCTTTCTACAGCTGCCCCATTAAAATTTCACAGATGAGAAATTCAAGCACTAGACTCATGCAAACCTGAGCCATAAACAAACCCTCTGGATTGTAAAGGCCCTAATTTTCAGAGACACTTTACTCAGAAAGGCTTTGGGCTTAAAATGCCCATAGTTGAGAAATGGAAATTAGGTTGTAAGTTGCTGGTTGGAGATACGCCAGCTTTGTTCTGCTTTGCTTCCCTTCTGCTCGGCTAGAGGATCATTGACCCAGTGTGGCCTTGAATTTGGATTGAGAGCTCTCTTCAGCACTTCACTGTGCACTGCTGTTCACATGAAAGGGCACTATGTTTTAGGGTTGTGTAGTAGTCCACAGCCCATGCAAAGGTCGAGGATAACTCACTTTTTAGGGACCAGATCCCATTTGAGATGGCAGGGGGAGCTCCACAACTCACACACCTGTGCACATTCTGCTTAGATCCCAGCCAAGCTGTTTTGCTCCCTACTCCCCCAGAGCAGCACTTGCTGCTTCTCCTATCCCCAGAAAGCAGAGGATGTCCTCTTTGCAGCAGCACCCCACACTCCTGCCCCATATGCATGGGCAAGTATGCAATGCCTCCTTCATTAGGAAGGAGTGAAAGTCTCCTCTCTGTGCCCTTGAAACAGTGAGTCCCTGCTGGCCTTACAGACTGCCAGGATATTGAGTGCCATCAGTCCTGCTGGTTCTGTGGGTGACAGAGCTCTGCAGACATTCCCTCAGGCTGTCCTCTCCATGCTAATATGTTATCTGGACTTCTCCAGCTCTAAGTGGATCATTTCCTCTCTCATTTGTCTCATCTCATAGAACCCTGGAGGTTTGCTCACATTTATTTTTGGCTCTGGTGGAACAGATTTGCCTGTTTCAGTTTGATTTACCTTCATTCACAGACATTTATATTTCTCCTTCTTAGAGAGGCCAGTATTAAACCAACATGTTCTTACTGGTAGTACTTTTGTTTATCAGCATTTTGCTCCTTACTCAGTGGGAAGCTGGATACCCTGTCTCCATCCAGTAACCTACAAGTGGCTGGAAAGGTACCCAAACCATGCAGACACCTGTGCTGTGAGGACAGTTCCCTGTGCAGCTCAGGTCTGGGTTGTAGGCTCCTACAAAGCTAAAGCTGGAGGATGGGTTTCAAGCATCAACAAAGCCAACAGTTCAGCCTTCAGGTAGGGAGCAGACAGTGTGGCCAAGGGCTGTTTGCCTTGGCACAGAAGGAGTGCCCAGAGAGCCACGTTCTGAGGACTGTTCTCCTGGGAGTTAAGGGTGGCACTGAGGCACACCCCACACAGTACAATTTGAGCTCTCCTGCAACTTGTTCAGACACAGACATTATCCATCACCCCCTGAGATACATCTGGAGGATCCATGGGCTGGGCTGACAAAGATGCTACAAATTCCTTTCACTGGTAGGGGCTAACACTGCTCCCACAGCTGGAAGGCACCGCTCAGGCCCTGCAGGCAGAAATACTGAGCTGAATATTATTCCCCACATCCAGCTGTAACTTAAAGAGCAAGGGAGAGCTGCTCCCTCCCCCACCTCATGCTTCAGAACAGGGATTATGGTGTCTAAGGAACCATGAAGGAGAAACTCTCTCAACAGTATTTCTAGTCTTCTCTGCAGCCTACTGTCCTGACAAGTGTAAATCATGTCTCAGTGTAAATATACCCAGTACATCTGTCACATCCAGGTGGCAATGTTGGCTGTGCTGTTTGTAAATCCACTGAGAATAATGTATTTGTGCTGTGGGATGACATCCCATAATGAGATTGTGATATTCCATAAACCCAGATTTGCTATTTGTGACAAAGATGGATTTTATGAACAGAAAGGCTGCTGGGAGATCCCCTAGACTTACGGGACATTCATAAGCTGAGGATCCTTCTAACCTACTCAGCCATAACTCAAATACAAGGGAGATACTTATTCTTGCTTTTGAAACCAACAAATAAACACCATTAGCTGCATATCTGGCCATAAATTTACATTCAAAACATGACAAAGCACAAAATAACTAAATGTAAAAAAGCACAGTCAAGAACTGCATATATTTACAAGCCAGCCTATCATATTGATCCAATTACACTTATAATAGTAAAAAAATAATTTCCATGTCTAGAACAATTCCTTTTCTTTTTTTATCTCTCAGAGATTTAGAAAATTAATCCTTTTAATAATGCAAATCTGGTATTTTTTTTCTTTGTTTCCTGGTGTAATCTATTTATGGAAAGCTTAAACAAAAGTCATCATCCTTTTTCATGAAAATACACATATGCCACATCCTTCCCTCCTGTATTGTGAGCAGAAGTTGTATATGTGTGTATTTATGCATATGTAGAAATCTGCAAGTAAATTCATGCCTCTCTAAGACTCTTGGCAGCGAAACAACTTACACCTAAGTTGTTTCCTCTATCTCATTGGGAATTAATCATCCTAGACTTTTAAAGTAGGTGAATTAATACATTTATTAATAGATTTTATAAAAGCAGCCTTGGAAATGCTGGATTGTTCAAGGCCAGACAGTAAGAGAAAAGTTGTTAAAAAGAGAGCCTCTGTATAGAGCTCAGCAGAATTAGGAACTCAGCCTAAGCCTCTTGAGTCACAATCTTACTTCTCTGTCTCTAAAAGCTGTCTTGTCTTTATTTAAATTATTAGTCCTTTGAAATGACTATTTTATGCTACTAGATTTCTTATTCTTTACTTACATCATCACATGTACAAACATGGAATAGAGTTTCATGTAAGTTAATAAAATAAAAGAGAACCCAGGGTATAATGCAAACTCTAAACCCTCTATCCATGCAGAACCCATGCAGAAGGCAAGGGAAGTGCATGGAGCAATGCAATTCCTGGAAGCTGAAGTCCTTACTCAAGCTGGTGTGAAGCTAATTCTGCCTGCTTTATGAGGAGCTGTACTCAGTGACTCAGGGCATGCTCTTAGTCCTAATTTCCCACAGCTGGAGCACAGACAACCCATTCACAGGTGGGCAAAAATATGAAAAAGCAAAGCGAAGCAATCTGTCTGTGGCCATACAACATGTCTGTGACCATGCAGAGCAGGTCTCAGTGTCCCACAAGCCTGTCCTATCACTCCCTGCAGCTGGACCTGCATGGACTCTTCCTATGCTGGGTACTGTATACTCAGATGTATAAGAAAATGTATTTCTGTTGGCTATTTGCTTTGCTTCCCACCCCCACATGCCCCTTAGTACAACAGCTGATCAGGGCTGCAGACAGGTGAGAGAGATGCTTACACATGAATTAGGACATATTTGAAAGCTGGCATTTCCTAGGACAGTTCTGGGCATCTGGGGCCAAAACCAGCACTGGGAAGAGTGGACAGGGCTTCCCTTACATCATCAGTGTTGTGTCTCCTGAGTCAGAATGCATGCTTGGCTCTCTCTCTATGCCCTCAATCAGGCAACGGGCTTGTAAAGTGGTGTAAAAGAAGCATTGATGGGATTTAACATAAAAGGTAGAATCAGGCCACTGAAACTGACCATTTAAATCCAGCAGGTCACTGATTCTTTTGTCTTGATCTGAACTGGAATAATCAAAACCTGGCTGGGCTCCCCTTGCAGTCTCTCCATCACACCATCTGAATTTTCCTGCATTCAGAGAACACTCTCACCCTCTCTGTCCTGCTCTCTGAAGGAACAGTTAGTTTGAATTATAGGTTCTCTTTTTAACAACCTCAGAAATCCCAAATGCCAAAGACTGCACATCAGCCTGTACAATCTCAGCCATTCACATGCACGCATCAGTGATTTTTCCCATCTCTGATATATCAATGCTGTTTACAAAGGTAATACTTACATATATATTTCTTCCCTTTAGAAAACTCTAGTAGTGTGACTGCAGTGACAGCCCCACATAACTGCAGAGATCCTGTCCTAGAGATACTGCTACCAAGGGGTGTGCTTGCCTGTAAACAAGAGGCTTGTGCAGCCCATGGGTATAGTTTCTAGCTTGTATTTGCATTAGAAATCCCATAGGTCTTGTAAAGCAGATAATGGAAGGGCTTTTTTCCATGTTTTGTGAGCCATATTTCAGGTTTAAAATTACCAAAGGACAGAAACCTCTCCTTGCATTACTAATCCTCAAGAAAATGTTATGGCCATCATCACTGAAGATAGTAAAACCAAATTTATCGCTGGAACATGGAAAAATGCCATTCTGGTGGTATCCCCTTTTCTACCATGCCTGTGCAGACATTTGCCTGGTGCTGGTTTTTGCTGACCCAGGAGAGGCAGTGCAGTTGTGCTGGTGTACATCAGACAACAGAGATCCTGCACCAAGGCTGGTTCTGCAGAACTGGCCTCAGCCAGTGTTTTGAAAAAGAGAAGAAAACAGGGGGGAAATCTTAGAAAATAAGCTTGGAAGACAATTTCCAAAAACATGGGATGCTGCTGAGGAGCTCATAGAGTACTTTGAGCATCTATTTTGCCCAGTCCCTCTGATTTCTACATCTTACCAATGCACCAGCCTGAAAACTTAGTAGCGGATATCTTTGGAAACTGGAGTTTTCTCCTCTATAATGTATCACCACAAAGGATGCTTGGGAAAGTCCTTTGACAGGACAAGAGGAAATGGCCTCACGTAGCACCAGGAGAGATTCAGGTTCAGGCTGGACATCCAGAGGAATTTCTTCACTGAAGAATATTTATTAATTTTAAATCAAATTTCACTGGACCCTACCCCATATATTCAGCTTCATTTGCTCTAAACTCCATGCTGGTAGCTCAGCATGGGACTGCAGAAGCTGTTCCAGTTGGAGACAGTGGGAACAGTGGGAAGGGAAAGACAATGAGTGCTAGGCAGGCTGCCACAGCCACAGAATCTGGTAATTTGGCATAAGATAAGTAAATAAGCTGGATGGTTCTGTAATGTGATCAGTGACAAAAGGTACTGCTGTGGTAGTAACTGTAGTAACTTGGTTGTGATAAATGCATGTGGATGTCTCAAAACTGGTTTCCCACACCGTTTGTCATACCAGGAAAGTTGTATTTTTTCGGTGACATATTTCTGAAGTTTTCCCCACAGCTATAAGCAGCTGTGATAAGCACCTGTGATACCTGTACTTAACTGTATCTCTCCCCACAGAGGAATGTCATGTGGCAAGAAACACCACAGGAAGGATTTTGCTGGTCCTAGAGCAGGGCAGCACTAAATAAACAGGTCTGAGTCTCTCAAAAGACTGCTGCCAACTCCAGTGGGACTGGTGCCTGCTTGCATCAGCACTTGATTCACCCAGAAAAAAAGCCTAGTGATGGGCTGGATTTTTTCTTAATACAACTCTCTTGACTTCAGCGGAGTTTCCCTTGCAGTGAACTTGTTCTGACACGCTCACAATGTGCAGTCTAGCAAAGCAGCAGAGGCTCTTGGCTGGCAGGCCAAAATCAAATTCCTCTTCAAGTAACCCAGGCAGCCTGCTGCCAGGGGTCTTGAGCAAGGAGAGTGGCAGTGTGCCAAAACCATCTCCTACAGAACTGTGTTCTTCCCTATTATTTAGTTATACTGATGCTTACAAATGTATTTTAACATAATAGTAGAAAGACATGGGTTGGAAGGGACCTTAAAGATCATCTACTTCCAATCTCCTGGCTGTGGGCAGGGAAGTCAGCCCCTAGACCAGGCTGTTCAGGGCCCCATCAAACCTGGCCTTGAACACTGCCAGGGGTGGGGCATCCACAGGTTCTCTGGGCAACCTGTGCCAGCACCTCACTGCCCTATGAGTAAAGAACTAAAGAGCTTAGTTCTAGCATCTAATCTAGATCTCTTTTATTTTAAAACCATTTCCCCTCCCTATCACTATCTGCATGTGTAAAACAACACTCTTCCTCTTTTTAAAAGCCCTCTTTAGGTACTGGAAGGCTGCAGTAAGGTCTCCCTAGAACCTTTTCTTCCCCAAGCAGAACCATCCCAGCTCTCTTAGCTTTTTTTCATAAGGAGAGGTGCTCAAGACCTACATATTTTACTCTTTGTGGCTACGTCATCAGTGTTCAAAGCTCAGAGTGGTTTCTGATTAAGTAGCCAAACCACAATCCATGGAGCTCAGCATCCAGTCTTCTGCAGTGTTTGCTGTGATCACAGCAGCACCAGGACTCCTGTGAAGGAGTTTGTTCTGGCTCTTCTCCAGGTGCTGTTTGCACCTCTGGCTTTGGGAGGCACTCTCCTCTACAGACACACTCTTGCTCTCCTCTCTTTGCTGCTCCTGCTACTGTGACAGTGCCTGCCTTAGTAATAAGAGGACAAGAGGAATCTGTTCCAGGTTGCCAAGGAGATGCTGAGTAAGATATGCAAAGTCAATTACTTCACCAGAAAATAGCAGCATGAGGAAGAAAAATAAACCTAAGCTCTTCTGGGATGAACATGCTTATTTCTCAGAGCATGGGACTAGAATGCTAGAATGACTAGAATCATTAGCCATTCGTACCTCAAATTCCGTTAGGATATTGTTAGGAAGAAATAAATGTATACTGTATTATGCCCTGTGCAGAAAATTTTTATGTAGAAAGTGTTTGGAACAGACAGGTGCAAGTCTACTGTAGGCCTAGTATGAGCTACTCTACTTCTTTTAAAATGCTGGAAGAAATCACCTCAGTCTGATTTGTGGGAGCTGAGGAATAAGAGCATTTCCCTTCACACACTTTCACACAGAAATTGTTGTCAGAATTTCCCAGTAATAAGGTTCTTCCTTTCCTCTGACAAATTGTGACTAGCTCTCTCCTTACCCTTAAGAAAGAGAAGCTGGCCATTGCCAAAGTACAACCTCCCTGCCCAAGTAGGGTCTCCTGGAACATGTTACTCAGGGCTATGTCTAGACAGTTTTTTAATATCTCCAGAGAATGAGACTCCCCAGCCTCACTGTGAAACCTGTGAGCAATCTGTCTGGTGAAGGGTCTCCCATAACTGGTCTCTGAGCATTCTTGCAGGAAAATGTGCTGGCCTGCTACAGTCTGGCAACAGTTTGGACTCCTTTTTTTCACCATGCCTCCATCAGCATTTTCAGGAGAGATTCCCTGTGGTTATTCTCAGTTCTTCTGAAGAGAGAACAAAGATAACTCAGTCTGGGAAACTTAGAGAAAAGAATTAAAACAATTATTATCTTATCCCTTGCACCTGGTGTTGTGCAGAATATTTATAAGAAGGAGTGGTTCCTTGTTGAATCAAGGAGTCTCCTAAAGACCAATCAGGTCTTAGGTGCATGAATTTCTCTATAAGAGTGTGATATTCTATTAATAAAAGAAGCCATTATGCCTTCTAAATCATGGAGTCCATGTCACCTCTCTTGCTGTTCCTAAACTCAACTACAACAATTCCCACTGGGCCAGTTCAGGATATGGGGAGACCAGAGCCTAGTTGGAAGTGGGCTGAATCCCTTTCACATCATTATTATCATTAGACTTCATCTTTCTTCTTCTCCTACTCCGAGACTATTGATCTCTACCGATGCAGAGGAGATTGCTGGTTCAGTGCATCCCCACTTTTCCGTGAGTGAATGAATCCCACTGGCCTATCCTCTACAGATTGATATAGAGAGTGCTATCCAACCTCATACAACTTTACTGCAGCATCAGCATCAGCCAAGGCTGGGATAGTCATATGCCTTGTTTATAGAGAGCTGTGCTTTTGTTGCCTTGTTATTACCGGAAGGTTGTGGAACAGAGGTTATTTGAGAGAGCTGACGTCTCCTATCAGGGGCCCAAGAAAGAGAAGACTTCCTGACTACACAAATGCCTATCAAATGTCTGCCTCTGTCAAAGGCTTATACAGCCAGCCCATTCTTATGGTTACAAATTTCTTTTAGAGAAAAATATATTCTAAGAAGCAGGTCTTAATCCTTCAATTAGTGCTACAAAGAAGCCTTAGAATTATAGTTCCTCAGTATAACACTTTGGAAATGTATGTGCCAGCAGTGATAAAAAAACTCTTATACTTGGAAAACAAATCTGTTTCAGTTGTGTGCACTCAGATGTTACTTCTGATTTGTTTAACATGCATCTTCTGTCCAGTCCATCTGAAAAAAGACCAAATTAATGAAGCCCAAAGACGTAATGCTTTTAGATATTTTCATTATATTGTGGACGAAGGAAGAACTGTGGGGTGGTAAGCATCAGACAACAGAAATAACATTGATATGTGTCTTGATTTATTGTAAAGCAGCCATATGGCAAAGTTTTTTGTTTCTGAATAGACAGCAGAATTCGTTCAGAAGATGGCACACAGGAAATCCCTGAGGAATCCTTACAGCAAAGAGACAGGTGGCCACGAGCTGTCCCACTACACATGTTGCTGTCAGAATGGAAGTACAACAGAGCTACTGCTCTCTGCCCCACAGTAGCAATCAATTCTTGCCTGCCTCACCTGGCATTGTTTTCTTTAGGAAGGAGATGTTCTTTCTGCTGTGCATTCCAGCTTTCTGGTTTGGCTTGGCTCCAGGGCAAAGAGGAATTTGTGGAAGTTGGCAGCACCTTCAGCTGCAATCACTGAGTACCTTCCTCATCTTTAGGCAATGAATTTTGTCCTCCTCCTTTCCTGTTGGCATCATTTATTGATAGTGAAAATTTCAGTCCTCTTGTGGGTAGAACATTTTCCTGTTCTCCCAGCTAAACCCAATTTAAATATTAACATTTATCTGGCTGCAAAAGTAAGCTCCCCACACCCAATGACCTGTGCTCTATCCCACCCACAGACAGAAGTCTCACCTAAAACATAATTCACGTTCATTGTCCTGTCAATGTAGACAGTCTTGTTTGATCAAGAGAGAATTTGGCAGTCAAAGGCCGGGCTCTCAGTAAAATCCTTTTGGCTCCCAGATGGGTGGGTCCAGGGCAGACACTCTGCTTGATCTCTGTTATGATGACACACTGGCAGATAGGTGCTCTGTGGGGCAGAATGGGTCCAGACCTAAATGTTTCTGATATCAAAGTCAGTGGGTAAATTGCTGGGACATTTTACTGAGTCATGACAGGATACAGGAAAATTACATTAATTAGACAAGGTTTTACTGCCACTCACAGATTGCGTGTCCCTGCCAAGATCAGGCTTCACGTCAGAAAAGGGGTAGTACAAAAGTGCATTGACAGATGGGCAGGGCCTGAAAGACCTTGAGACATGACTGATGAAGAGAGAAAGAAAGGATTTTTGTCTCCATGCTATAGGTAGACAATAGAGGCTCTCCAAAGTGCATACTGCTGCTCAGGGCCCTGAACCAGCTGATAACACTTGGTGTTACTAAAAATCATCATTTGGACAGGCAGAGGCAGCACCCTTTGACATTACCTTGAGCTGGCACACCTCTCATCCAGTCTTCACAGAATCATGGAACAGTCTGGGTTGGAAAGGACCTTAAAGATCATCTAGTTCCAACCCTCCTGCCACAGGCAGGGCCATCTTTCACTAGACCACGTTGCTAAAAGCCCCATAAAGCCTAGCCTTGAACACTTCCAGGGACAGGGAATCCACAACTTCTCTGGGTAAGCTGTTCCAGTGCCTTACCACCCTCACAGTAAAGAATTTCTTCCTAATATCTAACCTCAATATACTCTCTGTCAGGTTGAATCCATTCCCCCTTGTCATGTCACTAAATGCTCTTGGAAAAAGTCTCTCTCCATCTTTGTTGCAGATTCCCTTCAGGTACTGGAATGGCACAATTAGGTCACCTCTAAGCCTTCTCTTCTCCACACGGAGCAGACTTACCAGATCTATTCTCTGTGAGCACAGTTAGATTGTTTCCAGATTACACTGGTGATTGCACTGCCACTCTGGCTCTCCAGCCCCCAGGTTTTGTTAATTTCTTTATATCAGATTTTGAATGGCCAAGTCAACACCTGGATGCACACTGGAACATCCACCCTTCTCTATGTGAACAGGGGCTGCAAGGACCAGGATTATATCAGGGGTCTTCTGTCCAGTACCTAACTGCAGTACCTAACTGAAAAGAAACTTCTATGTTGGCCTTCAGTAAAAGGCATGTATTTCAAAGTTGAAGTATTGGCATAGGGCACCTAGTTGCACACATTTCACAATCTACTTGTTTCAGTCTGAGGAAGATTTGGGGTTCCTGCTGGCAATAGCTGGGCAATAAAACTGTGGTATTTCTTTAGTAATCACTGCAGTAAGAATAGATAAATATATTTCATTGTTCAGTGTCATTCACCACCCTATAAGTCACTCAAAGAATCCTGTTACAGAGAGATGATGAAACAACCTTGAAGAAAAAGTTAATTTTCTGTGAAGTTTTAAAATTCTTTCAGAAATTTGAGGGAATTTCCTAATTGGCCTTTTATGGATTCCTTTTATATTTCTAAAGAGTATTTTAGGTACCATCTTTCATCTGTATGTACCTCAGAGTATGTCTCTTCTGTATTGAGACTAGTTTTTATTCACAGGTTTCAGGAAGAGTTTGTGATTTGTGGTGCTCCTATCTAAGGACCCTTATCTTGTTGTACCTGGAAATGTTGAAAAGTATTAAGCTGTCTAAGATGCACCATCCATCACTTTCAGATAGGAATGACTACAGGGCCCCTGTTCAGCTTCTGCTCTGCACCATGAACCTGAGAACCAGACAACTCCTAAGATTTCATTTACATGACACTCTCAGTCCTGCAATGTCAAAGGGCACCAGTTGGAGTATTCTACTCATCTTTGTACTTTCCACAGCTACAGTCTGAGGCAATTAAAGAACATGACTCAAGACATGTCTACACAATGCCGTGCAATGCAGAGATTTTCAGCTACCACTGATTCACCCCATAGTGCAAGTTCCTCTGACTCACAGAAGTCATTAAAAACAATGAGATTATCTACAGCTTCCAGAGATGAAAGTTCTGTTACAAGACTTCAGATCTTTCAGTGTCTTCAAAGTCCCGAGATTATGTTAGTTAGCTGTGAAGAGTTAAAATATTTGTATCTGTGGGCATTTAAATGATATAAACATTTAAATGACATGCATTTCTAGTTCCTAGTAAAAGACAGCCTAAAAGACCAACAGATAACTGGTAGAAATTGACAACCTTCCATTTTACCATGTCGAATCTTCAGGAGACTTCACTTATCCTGCCTATCTTAATAATAACCTGAAGAAACTTGGTTTTCAAAGACCATCAGCATTCTTGAAATATAGGCAGTCAGAGCAAACGCACATTACAACACACTTACTTTTGCGAATTTGAGCCACTAGAAGTCGAACTCTTCTGCTGTCTTTATTTATGTATGATATAGCCAAATTGAACAGTCTGGGAGAGCCTAAGCCTCAAGTTTGGCTTTTCTGGGGTAGTCCAAGCAGAACACCTGTCATCTAAAAGCGCCTCCCTCAAAATTAGTCAAAAATTCTATTTGGCTTGTGCTTTACAATTCTAGTGTCCTTTTTCTTGTAAGAGGATAATATGTCCTCTCTTTAAAAAATAATACTAATTTACTTGTAGGGAAGTGCATTTAACAGAACTGTGCTTTTTAACACCACATCTGTTCAACTTCACTACAGTTAATCAGATTCCTGCAACTGAATTTCCTCTTCTGACTCCATTTAGTGCATTTAGCAAGCTCTGGACCAGCTGTATGTGAGCAAAGCCTCATTTACCCAGCACCAAAGTGCTGCTAAGGATTAAAGAGGTAAATTATTAGGAACTAGATCTGGTATCCTGCTTCCTCTTCACTATCAAGCTGTTGCCCCAACAGCACTGGACACAGACACGTAGGAGAATGCCAGCAGCCTGGTCAGAGTGACAGGAACAGCAGGGCAGCTCAGGCACATGGAAGGTGGAACAAAGGGCTGTGTTCTGCTCCTAGAAAGCAGTGGCCAAAGCAGTGGCAGATCAAATAGCTCATCTGCAAGTACTGAAACAGCTGAAATGTGAGGAGCTAATAAAAGCCACTGGTAATGCCATGAGGCAGCAGAGCCAATGAGTCTCATGTCACCGGTAACTTTAAGGTATCATTACAAAGCTGAGGAAATACTTAGCTTTTTAGCATGTTTTCACAAGAGAGGAGCTTATTACACACAAGAAAATTATTTCAGCACAAGTAAAACAGTGTTAAAAAAAACAAAAACAAACCAAGGAAACCTCATGCCTTTATACAGCCTATAGAATCCAAGATTAAGTAATTTCATAATGACAGAATTTAAAAGTTCCCAGGCTGCTTCCTTCACTGTACTCTCATTCTGTATAGGCATTATGCCATTTAAGAACATTTTTGAATATAATTTATCCAACAATATGTTCTTCAATATTCTTAGCTTGTTCTACCTGCTCTCTTCCAAATTATTTCAATGTTTTCAGCAGGTTTCTCGAACCTTTGACTCCAGACTAAAATAGCATGCTTCAAATGAGCAAAACTGTTTAGTTAATTATAGTTGCCACAGCTGACTCAGTAATCCCAGCCCCAAATCTGATCAGCTCTCTGGTTTATGATATTGAATTCTGCTGATTTTATGCTGTGAACATCCAGTCCACTGGAAAACTTCTTTAGCCCTGTCACCTTCCTTGAATTATAGCCTGTATTTTGGTAACAGGAGTAGATCTGTGTATTTCCCTTAAGTGAACATCCATGTATATTACAAGCACTATAGATCTTTGTACCACCATCCCATAGGTTGCCTTATCTAATATATCCATAAATGTCTCATCTGAACACCCATCAGTCATGATTTTATGGTTTCTTCCACATCAGTGCTTAGACTATGAAACAGCATACACCCAAGAAATGAGCCTAAGCTCCACACCCAGACTGTGATAATCCCTTGTTTATAGTTACCCACTGGGGTTTAGCAAATAATTCAGCTGGGAAAGGAACTCCTCAAGAATTAAAGCATTCTCACAAAAAAATTTAGCACAGTGCATAGGATGTGGCTTTTCTAGGGAATTGCATTGACTTCCAACTGTACTGGCTGCCAGGTAAAGACCATGTAAAAATGTTTTTACTTACAAAGTTTACTCAGGTATTCACAGCATGCGAATGGCCACACACAGGTATCTTAGATGTCAGTTCTACAGAAGCAGGGCATCTCTTTGAAAACATCCTCAGACATCCCTACAGCCTAAGGCATCAGCAAGTCTTTAATTAAAGCACCACAGCCATCATGTGCAGCACTGGGATTATTCAAGCATTAGTGCAGACTGGCCCTAATGGTTGCTCCCTCCTCACACTTTTACCCTTGCTTCATTTTAGGTAGCCTTTTCAGTGTCTGATGGTCTCTGGAGATAGTAGAGGTGACAAAAATGAGCAGGGATAGCATCAAACAAGACTAGAGAAATTATTGTTTTCCTTCTGTTATTGCCCACAATTTTGATGCCAGGGTGTTTAACTACATGAGTTTTGCTTCAATCTAGTGCAGAAAGAGAATTATTTGTGAAATTCAGCCCTAAAGTTTGGAGGAATAGGAAGAAAGGACTATGCCTAAAGATATATGCAAGTACAGAAAAAAAATTGTTTGCATTGAGGAGGTTTAGCCTCAGTTTCAAAGACTTCCAAATCTGGAGTCTGCAAAATGTCCAAGAAAGCTGAAAAGCATCTGAGACCTTGGCTAGGCTTATCAATATGGCAAAATACAGGCCTACCAGAAGATGTTCTTAAAACTCTTATTGAACTGGTCTGAAGGATGAATATGATCTTATCCAATCTCCGGAAATGAATCAAAAGCCAAAGGCCATAGTAGCTGAATATTTGACTTAACAAAAAAGCCCAAGATTTTCAGGCCTGTGCAAATCTAATACCAACATTAAAATCTATAGGGGTAACTGAAACAATTTTTTTCTCATTTTCCTCATTTTGCCTGCAGATATTAAATCAGTTGACAGCTTTGTACAGCTATCAAGAAGTGGCTTGCAATGAAGAAGTAATTCCACAGGTCCACAAACAGGAACAGATGCTGGACCCCAGCCAGTTACATGCCGGGCTGTGCTGTCATGGTGCACATCAAAGCTCATTCTTTTAACACCTGGTATTGTGAAAATGAAGTTTGGACTCATGGAAAAAATCGATGCCATCAGCTTACTCAGCAACTGAATTTCCCACTTATCAAAATCAGATCAGACATGAGAAACCAAACTAAAGAGTGACACTGGCACGAACAGAAAATTGCTATGGCATTACTGCAGGATACCCTGGAGGTGTAAGCCCCACAGGGGACTGTGTAAAAGGTAAAACCATCTCAGCCTGGAGAATCTCTTCCTGTGAGGAGACAGCTGGTGTGAAACACTGGGGACCTGCCCACCATGGCTTTCATCCATGTACCAGCCTCTTCCTTTTCCCTGTCATGGGGGGCATCACACCACAGCCCCCAGCTGGCTGCAGCACAGGCTCCCCATGCAGCAGCTCTGACCCCTGGGCCCAGGGATGGGAGCTGGGCCAAGGGATGGGAGCCAGGCCCAGGACAGGGAGCCAGGCCCAGGGATGGGAGCGGGGCCAAGGGAGGAGAGCCAGGCCCAGGACAGGGAGCCAGGCCCAGGACAGGGAGCCGGGCCCAGGGAGGGGAGCCGGGCCCAGGACAGGGAGCTGGGCCCGGGACAGGGAGCCAGGCCCAGGACAGGGAGCCGGGCCCAGGACAGGGAGCCAGGCCCAGGACAGGGAGCCGGGCCCAGGACAGGGAGCCGGGCCCAGGGAGGGAAGCCGGGCCCAGGACAAGGAGATGGGCCCGGGACAGGGAGCCAGGCCCAGGACAGGGAGCCAGGCCCAGGGATGGGAGCGGGGCCAAGGGAGGAGAGCCAGGCCCAGGACAGGGAGCCAGGCCCAGGACAGGGAGCCAGGCCCAGGACAGGGAGCCAGGCCCAGGACAGGGAGCCGGGCCCAGGACAGGGAGCCGGGCCCAGGACAGGGAGCCGGGCCCAGGGAGGGGAGCCGGGCCCAGGACAGGGAGCCGGGCCCAGGGATGGGAGCTGGGCCAAGGGATGGGAGCCAGGCCCAGGACAAGGAGCCAGGCCCAGGACAGGGAGCCGGGCCCAGGACAGGGAGCCGGGCCCAGAGATGGGAGCCAGGCCCAGGGATGGGAGCCAGGCCCAGGACAGGGAGCCAGGCCCGGTGATGGGAGCCAGGCCCAGGGATGGGAGTCTGGCCTGGATGCAGCAGAGGCTCTGTGGGCAGCCAGGACCCAGCCTACAGCCAGGCAGGGCTGGGCTGCTGCAAGGCCAGAGCGTGGCTCCAGGCTGGGCTGCTTTTAGTTCAGGTTTTGAGTACCAAAATCAACTCCTTGCTTCTGTTACCACCTGTAAACACCAGCTTCTGTTACCGCATCTCTGGCACGAGCCTCAGCCCACTGGCAGGGAGAGGGAATGTCCTGAGCAAGGCCAGCTGTCCCAGGGGCTTACAGTGGTGGCTCTCAGAGTGATTGACCATCCTGTCTCCCAAAGCACATAATCTCCTACCAGAACCAGGGAAGCCTGGCAGTGCCTCAGCCACTTGTCTTAAGGAGAGAAGCCTCACCCTTCACCACACTTTCTAATGCACAGGTTTTCATTTCCTCAGTGGCTACCACAATGCAATTTGGTTCCCTTCATGCCTTAAGGGCTGTAATCTGCTGGCGTGCCCACAGGCTCCATCACTGCCGCTGCTTCACTTTGGTAAAACCTAGGTGTTTTACAAATTGTGTGAGTGCTCCAATCACTGAGCTAACCAGGTAATTTCACTCACATTTTTCCTCCACAGACTTGCTCATTCCCTGTGAAGAATTAAATACCCCCCGTCCAGAAATCTAGGCTGACCCACATGACGTGCAGAAGACCAAGGTACAAGAACTCACCCTGCAGAACAGACATTTGAGATAAAGGAAAGGCCAGGTTTCCTTTCCAGTCTGTGACGTCTGGCAATCCCTATTATCTCTTACTGTTCCACCCTGAAAAACAGGAACAAAGCAGCAGCTCTGAAACCTCAGCTCGAGGAAAAAAAAATCAGAAATAAGGGGAAACCCCACGTGGTTTCAGTGAAACCAACTGCAGTAATTTATTGCACCTAGTCCCTTGAGCACAGTGGTTTAGAGACCTGTTTCTGTATGTCAGCATCCAGAGATAGCCCAGAGCAACATTTTATAGCCCATGGTTGCTTAAAAGATTTTTCTAAGTATATTACAGTACTATTTTCTTCATTTTATTTCTCTCCTGGATTTGCATGTTAACATAAAGCAACAGAAGAACTGTGGGATAAAATGAAAGCCATTTTCCATAGTAAAATCTTAACTGATTTGTATGCTTAATTTTTATTACGGGTTGGGGTTTTTTTTATAAAGCTTTTCTCACAGATTATCCTCTGCTATGCTTCTATAGCAGGCCTGAAATAAAGAGAACTTGCCAGGACTTGGGGGTGTCACGCACTCCATCTCTAAAAGGCTTATTAAAAACTACAAGGAAGATTTATGGGTTTGATTTTCTTATAAGCTGTGTACTACCAACCTCATCAGTGAAAGGGGAATTGCCTCTGCTTCTGTTTCCCAGCTTTACTTGGATGTTTCTCTAATTTTGATCCTAGTCTTAAGAAATTATTTTCATAAAGTGAAAATCATGGAATGAAGTGAATATTTTTGATTTACAGATGGCGTTTTGCTTAAAAAAAACAAAACAAACAAACAAAAAACCCAAAACAAAAACAACAACCAAAAAAAAGGGAGATAATAATTATACTTCTTTGAAAATCTGATAACATGACCCAGTGGTGACCTGGAAGCTCAGAGCATAGGGTACTGAAGAAAAAGCAGAGTTGTGAGCTTTGTGATTATTAAGCCATCACATGATTACTTCTGAAGCCCAACACAAAATCTGGACACTTACAGTTTTAGCACTATGTACTATCCAGGTAAATCTTATGTCCTCTCTTGTCTGGTTTGGCTATCAGAGAAAGGTCTGTCTGCTCTGTAATTTGTTATTCCTGACTAGAACACACCTGCATGCATTGCTGAATGCAGGTTTGAAAAGAAGCTCATTTCAAGATGGGTATCTACTCCTAATTATATTTTAAAATCTTCATAATGGGAATGGTCAAACACAGGAATCAGAGAAGGACCCAGATATGTTGTGATGTTTCTTTCTTGATTGGACAAGGGCCAAACCAACCTAATATAATTTTGGAGTTACTTAGACTTAAAGCAGGGTGTGAACCAGGTAACTTTCAGAGCTCCCTTCTTCTTTTGATAATTCTGCAACTTGTATGCATTGCCATGGGTCTGCCCAACCGGGGAATCTTGACTGATATAATTCCAGATGAATCAAGATATCACCGTAATTTTACTCATACAATTACACACATAGGCGTACTACCCTAAAATAAGGGTAGAATATTCTGATACTATTGATCTGGTTTGCAAACTGTATTATTGTTCAATTTTCTTATGTACAACAAAAGAAAGAAGGAATATTGTATGTGGTAGATACATCTGCTCTCAATGAGGCATCACTGCAGGTGTCTAGTGAAAGAGTTTTCCAGCTCTGCATTTTAAAGCCTGTGGAATTTGCTTACTCTGTAGAAGCTTCTAGATTTCTGAGATCATATATGATTTTGTTGCAATTTATTTTATCTTTCTGAATCATGTTAATAGCTACTTATATCCTTGCTCTTATGAGTATAATACAGTGATGATTTTCAAGAGCTAGGTATGTAATAAATCACTGACTTGATTGTCATGGCTTTGGCATCCTTGTTTCCAAGAACTATTTGTTTCCTTGGTTTGATGTTCATTTCCCAACCCACATCCTCCATTCAGGTTCTTTCAGCAGTGAGATACTACTTTGCCATCCCCTTCTATCTACTAAATAACATTTCCTGTGACTTTTCTCTTGCGTCCATATCCAGTGTTGTAGGCACCCTTTCTCCACAGATTATATTGTATTTAAAGGTTGAAAGATAATTTCTTAATCTAGATCTTAAAAGCAATTCATATGCATGTGTTCTTTTTGATAATTAACATTTCAATTTACAGCATCATGGCAGTTGATATTCTTCATCTTTTATCTATATGTGTTTGATTTTAAGATTCAGTGGCAAACAGAGAAGCTTAGAAGAGATGTGTAAAGCTTGAATATTGACCAAAAGAACCCAAAATGAAACATTTTCTTTTGATCAAAATACAGTTATGTTATCTAGAACATCACACTTTGAGTGGATTCAATATGTTAGAAAAAGCTATCCGAATGTCTTTGGTTTCTGAAAACGGAAATCACAGTCATTCACTTAAAAAAATCATTTCCTGAGGTCAGCTATATGTCTTAAACTTTGTTCACAAGTTTTTTTGTGTATATAAGCCTGCAAACACACCCAGGTGTCACCTGGAGTACTAAATGCCTTGCTGATAAGGAACCTGTGTACCTCAAGAGACACAATGCCTTATTTTCCTGCCCAGCTCAAAACTCAAGACTCTTGTGTAAATACAGTTCACTCCAAAGCAAACAACAGGATCACTCTGCTCTGATCCCATCAATGACACAAGTGAGTTTCATTTCAGTTTTGTTCATTTCAGGTGTAGAACTTGCAGAACAATGTACAAGTAGCAATGCATTTCACAATCTTCATACTTTGCTAGGGGTCCAGAATGGGTTTGGTTTGTGATCTGTGAACAGACTGTGCAACAGGTTAATTTTCCTCTTTCTCTGATTGTAAAAGTGGCAGGAGCTGCTGGACTGAGACTTTTCTTAGCTGAACTCAGTCACCTCTCAGTGTGTTTTTCTGTGGAGTGAGCAGGGAGTTATCTGTGATCTAGGTAATAGAGAATACTGCATAGCTCCAGTAGTCATGGGAAGTGTAGAATTTAGATCAGAAAAGGCCATATGAATAGATTTTGCCAAGTTTCTTAATTTTAAAGTAATTTATAATTTTACATGAATCTCTAAAAATTTACATGAAACCGAAATTGTATTAGATTTTTTTTTTTTTGGTGAAGCAACCATAGTAAGAAGTTATAATAGCTTAATTGCAGGAACCATTTGATAATCAGAGGGCTATCTTGCAGAAGGGGCTGTAAGAAGTGACCATATCTTATGACTGTAAATTGAGAGGAAGCAAATTTATCCAGAAGACAAAGGATGGGAGAAGTGATCCTTTGTGAAATGACCAAGAAGAGTTAAAAGACTTGCAGGATTACTCAGTTCATGAGGAGTTGGGTTGGAAGGCAAAGATCCCAATTCACTTGGGATCTGCAGCAAAAATAGTCAAATAGACACAGACAGCTGTTTAGAATCATGTTCAAGTAAGTGAAAGGCTTGCTGAAGCCAGAATGCTGACAACAGGAGAGACAATGCAGGCTTCATCAGCACCAAAGGAGTATGCAGCGGTGAGCTGAAAATTCAGACCTCAGCATTCATTAAGCCAAGCCTGAGCTTGCTAATTTCTGACACATTTGCTGCTGTAATACAAGTTATATTTAAAGAGTGAGCCCGGAGCCCCATTTGTTTAGATCCCAATGAACTAGGACCAGCACCACCAGCCTTAAAAGTAGAATACTGAAATTGAAAGAGTGCAATAGTGGAATCAAACCTCTGTCTCTGAAGGTAACTAGGATTTACAAACCCATGGACAGAAATAAAGAGCAGCACTCTGCCTCTGAAATAAAGTATTATTAGGATACTTTCTCTGCTTACCACAGGTTTGTTGTGTACTGTAGATGCAATAATAAATGTAAAATGTATAAAGGTGCAGGTATGAAATTACTGAACTCCAGTGAACCAGAGACAGTTGCTTAGATTATCATTGAACCAAAAAAACCTAACCCTATATATAGAAGGCAGTTAAAGAAATAAGTATAATCTATTTCCTCCTGCCAGAGATCTACTCCCAAAACACATATTCAAAATTGTCTTTTATATCTTACCTATTAGTAAGAGACAGACTGGAAAAATTTCTGAGCTTTTATGATCTGATTTAGTAATCTTATGATTGTAAGTGTAGCCCCCCAAAATTAAGAAGAGTTTTACCTATTACAGTCTTTTCTTTCTTCAGATATCCACTGGAATACCAGCATACCCTCTTTATTGCATTTATTGGAAGGAATGTTGTGGTCTTTGCCTCAGTATGCTGGAAATAAAATATATTGAGATGTATTTCAGCTGAAGGATAAGAAAGGCCATAGTAGTTGCAGATTTAATTATACATTATTCATATAGTAATGAACATTACACATGTGTACATGTGTACACAGTACACATTTGTAAACACTGAATAAACTCATGAATGTTATCTTGAAAATGCATTTCTTTTAGATCACAGTATAAGAGCAGTATTTGCCCTCAGGAATTCTGGCCCTAGGCAGTTGACAACAGAAAATACTGGCCAAAAAGCTGCTATCTTTTTATTTCTATTATCTCTGCATTGTTCAAACCATAAGAAAGATAATGAAATTTGAATCTGGCATCTGTACTCTAGTAAGAATGCTACGTTTAATTTCCAAAATTAATACAGATTTCAGACCAGGAAAGAGAGAGCTTGAATTTCAAATCAAAGCTTCAGTTTGGAGAGCCAACAGTTTAAAAAAGAGCCTCAGCTTGTGCTCAACAGAACACAAACACTTTATTCATCAAGCAAACCTCCAGTTATAACACACATTTTCCATGTCCTATCAGGCTATCACCATATATTACTCAACAGTACAAAAGCGAGATTCATTACACTTCTGTACAATCTGAATTTATCTGTTTATTGATTTATGGGTGCTGATTGCTTGTTTTATAACTCCTTGGTGAATGTTTTTCAGAGCAGCGACTTGACTGTAGCTCCAACAGGAGTTCAGCATAGAGAGATCTCTGAAGGAATGGGACATCTATCAATGCCTTCTCACCCACAATGTCAGTAAAGGCAGAATGGAGCCATAGGTCAGTGAGAATTCCAGGAACAGTGACAGAGGTAATGCAGGGTCCAAAAATTGACTCAGTCATTTGTGAGGACAGAGGAAGAAATTATTAGCTGAAGAGAAACAACAGGAGGATCCTTTTACTTAGACAAATTGTATCAATTAAACTGAAATTGATGCAAAAAAACCAGTGCAGTTAAATCTGTGCAAAGCCCAGAGACGCAGTTACACTGTCTGAACACCAGATAAAGATCTTTAGTTTCTATGCACAAATTTACAGAACCTAATGTATTCTAAATTAAGGGGATCTGCACAGAATTCTCCCATTTAAGAGCAGCCATTTAGTTAATTAATTTAAAATTTTTTCTAGATATTGCCTCAGACAGAATAGGTCTTGAGATAGACATGCTGCAAGTGCATCCCAAAAAATCAGCAACATTGCATATCAGGCAGTCGCCTCTCTGCTTTGTGCTAGGTAGCAGTGTAAGCAGCCTCCCGTGGTGTCACTGTGAGGCTCAACTGGCCTCAAACTGATGCTTTAGGAGAAAGAGGTTTTGTGTAATTTCCCCCATTCTTTAAGCTTTTCAAGCTCCCTAGCTTTCAACTGATTACAACACCACAGACTGAGCATTAGCTATTCAGTGAATCGCAATTGCTATTCATCAGAGACACTTGGATTCAAGAAAATGGGAGGAACCAGATTTAGGTACTTGAGGACAATTACATGTATAGGGCTAACTGTGCAGCAAAAGCTGCACTAGACAGCACTCACTAGAATGGTTGAACTGCTGAGTTTGCTTCTTTTATTATTTAATTTGTCTTGCTTGGGCTTTTTTTTTTGTTTTGTTTTGTTTTGGTTTGGTTTGGTTTTTTTTGTTTTTTGTTTTTTGTTATTATCTTCATTCTTCTGTCCCCCTGCACGCATATCAAGCTGATTGTGTCTCCTGGGAAACATAAATTCATCCTGCAAAAATTAAGAGAGTCTCTTGAAGAGCCCCTTTCTGACCACCAGCCAGAAATAAAGTTGTATGCAATATTATCTGTCATTTTGAGGATGTTGCATCTCACACTGATCACTGACAAGCCCTATTATTGGCATCTTCTGCTGCAGATTTAATGTGGGAAATGTCTTGTATCACCTAAAGGCAAATAGTCCTCATGATCAGCCCCAGTGTGCCTTGTCAACAGGCAGCAGGTGAGGTATCCAATGCTGGCTGCACATGGAGTGAAATCTGCTGTCAGAATGAAACACAGCAGTACAGAACACGAGCAAGCAGTCATAGGCGTTACAACCAGTGTGTGTCATTTGTACCCTGATTTAAGGCAGAAGTAAAACATAAACTGTTGGTGAGATTGCCTGCAGATGCCCTTCCTTAGAAAGAATTTTAGCTCCACTGTATTAACAACTAAGAACTGAGGTTGCTTTTCTTCCTCAGGTTACTGGGCAGTCCAGCCCAGTATTTTTATACAAATGGCAGTGTCTCCCAGGCACCTTTCAGAGATACAAAGCGTGCAAGTAGGGGAGAGAAATAGTAGCCTGCAAAGTGATCAATTTGACTCTCAGGAATGTCGGATACTGTAACACCCTGCTGGAATAAAATGACAAGTCATTTCCTTGTCATCCTTTCCATATGGAAAAGAGGTTATTAATATTTGTCCCTCACTGAAAAGCCTTAATCCATACTTTAGTTCACCTTTCACAGAGTACCTGAGATGGCAGTAAGTTGGAGTGACAGAAAAATCACACAGCAAGGCTGGGGGGGTGTTCATGGTGCTGCAGGGCCTCACACTTGCTGTGGGTGAGGAGGGGTCAAAGAATGTGTGAATGAATGGATGGGTTTATCAGAGGGCTACTTTCTTTCCAAGATGGACTCACATCTTGTTGGAATTGTACAGAGCAGCAGCAGATTCAGGGCAAATCCCTTGTCTGCAAAAGGAAAGCATGTGAGTACATGGAGGGCGCCCTGCTCCCCACAGCAGTGCTAAGCACATCTATTGCCCACATTTCCACCTGCTGGACCAGCATCTCAGGTGGTAAAGGGATTCATGCAGCCCTGCTGAAAATGCAGGGTGCACAATGCATCTGTGTCTGGTGGTCACTTGTATTCTCCCCATCCCCCTGAGCTCTCCTCAACTGAACTGGAAAGTGTGGTCAAGGGTTTTGTGCAGGAAATGAGTCTCTTTTGTCTCTAAATCACAGAAATCCTCTTCCCTCTTTACTGGCTGGCGAAAGTACACACGTTTTCCTAGGAAAATATTTGCACTGGAGAGGGATTATTACCAGTCAAATGAGTATCTACCCTCTTGCTTGGGAGGGGCTTGTGCAGGGCATGACATTGTGGCAGGGCATGGCAGGTGCAGGCCCATTGTCAACACATCCATTAACATCTACCTTGAAATACTTCTGTGTTTCTCCTTAGCTTCCCTTGATCTGCCCCTATTTCTCTTGTTTCTGTAACTTGCCTCCTTAGTTATTCGTTAACGAGTAAGGCAAAAAGGAGTTGAAGAAATTCCAGACTTAATTTATGAAGGCTTAATTATCAGAATATAATAGAAAAGAGAAAGTGGTTGCATCTAAGAGGCCACTTTTACAGAAAGGCCCACTCCTAGACACATCCTCCTTTTAGATAAAAAATAAAAGAGCCATGGTCCGAGGTTTCCTGGCAGTGCAAGAAAACACTGTACACTTTATGATACTTCTTTGACTCTCATCACTCATGAAATCCAAGTGGAGTAGGAAGTTGTCTGCCTTTGAGCTATTTGCTGCAGATTTTCTGCAGTGCACGAAATGCTGCAAAAGGATAGAACAGTAAAGGCCCAAGCACCACCTGCTCTTTCTGGACTGCCAGCAACTGACAGAGACTTCATGGAAGCTCAGAAAACAATTCTTTATTTTTAAGCAAGACCAATATGGTATCAGCAATATTTCAGCAAGTTCCGGAATTATGCCCATGACAACTTGACTGTTGTGAGTAAATTGAAATGTTATTTGCTCTGCTGACTGCTAGTTTCAGAAAGAAAAATTGAAATTTTCAGAGAAAATTTGGTCACAATGAGAAATCTCACTTAGACTAGCAGTAAAAGCTGGGCAGGAGTTTTAAAATAGAAAAAATTGTCTTCCTATCTATGTCAGAAAAAAATCCCTTTACATTTCCCAATTTAATTAATATACAAGACCAGCAAGAAAAATTTCCAAAATCACATCAATTTCTCCAGCAAAGAGCAAAGGGTGTCAAAGAAAGTGACACAGAATATGAGTATTCAGTTCATAGGTGCTTCTCTCAAGGCAGACAGCCCATGGAACATGATTCATGGTTGGACAGATTTTTATAATCGCCTCCACCCTCTTGTCAATATATTCACCTGCTTCACTGTAGGCCATCCTCTTTTTCTCCTTGCTCAGTACAGCTGGTGGATTACTATGCAAACTGCACTACACAGAAGATTTAACTCTGTCTTCTAGCATGGGAACCCCCTGGCACTTACAATACATTTTAATTTTAGTCTGTATTTCAGTGCTGAACACCACAGGGTAAGTAGCACACTTCTGAACGTAGCTTAATTCAGAAAGATTAGCTGTTAATGATACATATCCATTCTTCACTTATAAAATGTGGAATGTTTCTTCCCTTTTAAAATTTGGAATGTTGTACAATTGAACTGTGTCATTTTTTAAAAGAAATCATTTACATTTGTGGTTACCTAATTCTGCTCTGGCTTCTGTCTGAGACAGAAACCTTTAACACGTGGATTTCTAATGGTTCATCTGAAAATAAGAAATCTGGACAAATAGCCACAATACTTATAAAACTCTCTTGACTCTGAATATATCTACAGTAACCTTTGCTTTAGGATTTGCCTGATGTATAACTGTTTAAAGATAGCACTGGATAGAGACTGAGTGGCAAATTTTCATGGCTTTCCCTTTCCTGTGGAAGAAGAAATCCAAGAAGAACAATGAAGAAAGCTTTCTTACTTTATCTGTCTTTACATATTCTTTTTCCTCCTTAGCCTGAGCTCAGTCTGTTTTCCAGTTGCTTACTGCATTTCATTGCATCATTTCACAATAAATTAATTGTGATATTTGATCCTAATCTCCCTAGTTTTCTGAATGTCATGGCTTGGATTTTGAGCAGTGCAGACATTCCTTGTGCTGCATTCACTTAAGGACAGATTCTCTATACTGTGTCAAGTACAATAAGGATAATTAAGGAGGGAGCACCACAGAGTTTGGAACAGAACCCTGCCCCAGAGATTGGGGACCATCCCTTCCCTATGCAAAACACCCAAAGAGCAGAGCCATTTACATTGTGATCTGGGGTGGGATTTTGGTCTTGTATCAACTCATCTCTGCAGGACTTTGTAGCACACAAGGACTGTGCATTTGTCACTGCTTTTGTTTTGCAGCATTTTCAGGGCAAATTAGAAGAACTGAATTAAATGAAACCTTTGTGTCATGAGATATTTGCAGGGGTTAAAGGAAATATGTAGCCTTCCAACAAGTAACCGAGTTACACAGAGTGCTGGGTTACTGGCATTGACACACTTTGCTTAGCATAGTGGGGATAATAATGTCATGAGCAAGTTCCTAGAAAGTCTTTGCTATTATCCTGGTGCTGACTGAGCTGAGATGTATCCATCCATCCCTCTGCAGTTCTTCTGTGCCCAGGAGAGCTCCCCTCATTCTAGTTCAGTGGGATACAGAGCAGAGGATCCTTCTGACCTTTGACTCACTCTCAGAGCTTTGCCATGAACGAGTAGCTTCCGTATAGGAAGAGAAATTCAGACATAAGTGAAACCCTGGGTCTATTCAGTTATTCAGTGAAACACCCAGAGATGTTAATTGAAGTCCCAACATTCTTTCTTAAACAGCTTTTGAGTCACTAATTCCACAAGGGCTTCACTCTGTTTTTTCTTGACAGTATCAAGCAAAGACCAAGAGGTGGCTTGAGGACGTGGGATCCTGAAACAGGTAACTGCATGGCATTAGTGCTGATAACCATCCAAGACTTTGGACGTGCTGGCTCCTCTTCCTCACTTTCATGCATTGTATTTCAGCTTACCTCACCAGATGTGATTTTAACAATAACTCAAGGCCATTCTGTGACTGGACCCAGCCTTGCAATGTCAACCAGGGAGTGTGGATACGAACCAAGCATGACACCCCAACTGATGGAACAGGTCCTGATGGAGACTATCCTGATGGAAGTAAGTGCTCATTTGTGGCCTTGCTGATTCTCCTTTTCTGAAGACAGCTTGACCACCTTTATTCTTCATTCTTTGAAAGAGAAAAGAGATTAATGAAGCCCTTTGAAATGTTTCTTTCATGCTGACACCTGCCTTTGACTTTTCAACGTATCAGACAGGAGTGAATTAAACTGACTTGCACACCATAGATTGGATATCTTTATCAGTGCATGGAAGTAAAAGAAAGCAAATTGTATCACGCTTAAGGCCTCAGAGAATATAGTGACATGGAACAGATCATTTTGCAAGAGAGGGCTTCTGGCCAAATTCCACTGATACCAGTTTATGGCAACAAATGTAACAATTACTGCACTGGCACAAGATAAAGTTCACCCCAGCTAGTTACAAAATCAAGTCTGAAATTGAAGAATATTTTAAAAATCCTTGTCCTCCGATACCTGTGATTTAAAAACTGGAGCCTAACGTGGTCACGGTATCAAACAAATACTCCATGGTTCCATCTCTGTGTGTTTGAACCACTATCCTTGCCCCAGCAGATCCATTTAGGGGGATCAGTCTGCAGTCATACTGCTTCCTGTAATTATCCCAAGACTGAAAGGTCAGCTGCTGTCAGAGTCAGTAAGCAGATTAGAACAGTATTAGTTGGGATTGTTGCTAAATAATTTTCTGCATTTTTTTCTATTTTGATAATAAGAATTAAAATTGCCTATTGGAAGAAAAAATGAATCATTTTTTTATTTGGATTAACATAAATAATAATGTTTTGCTTTTTGAATTGACAAAGACCATATCACTTTACATGTGACTTAGATTTTCTTGCCAACTGCAGTCTATGACTGAATGTTAGATGCTATGTGTGGAGCCATACTTTACCATACAGAAATGGTCATTCATTTATTCTTGATTCTTTTCCATAGTCAGATGAGAGACACTTGATTTAGCTGCACTGTGGAAAGGTAACTTTGGTCTTAGCCCACACAAAGCAAAAAACTTCAGCCCTAGTAAAGCAAAATCTGATTTTACATTGACCCAATCAGACTAAAGCATTTCAAATCCTAAAGAAACACGCTAAGTTCCTGAATTTTGAAAATTTCTCTTCCTTTTCATAACGTCAAACATAAATATTTTGCAGGAAATATCAGCATTGCTTTCTATTTCTTCAACTTTGAGACAAAATCAAATGCCGACAGTTCAGAATTTTCCTTGTGGCAGGGATTTACTCATTTTGAGACAAAAACATTTATGAAAAAATATATCCCACAAAAGAAAGTGTATAGAAGATTGCATTATTTTCCTTTAAGGAAAGTGGAAACATAGATCAGTGTGGCACTGTCTGGAGGTCCTGGCTCTTGAAAGAGACATACATCTTTAATTGTGATCCCAAAATAACTGTTCTTGTGAGATGAAATATATTTGCTTTACTCTCAGGCCCACATTCTACTTTGTATAACTATACAAGTTAACCATTGCAGTGTGAAGTCCAAACACCCTTTACTTTGCTTCTTTACACTGATAATGATGCCTTAATTTCTTCCAGATTTGGATTGTACTTCAGTTCAAAATGATACCTAAAAGGTTATCAGACGCCTCAACCATATTTTAATTTTGTTTCACTCCGCAGAAGGTTATTTCATCTACCAAGAAGCAAGTAATCTGATCCCCTTCGACACTAACAGGCTGGAGAGCCCAGATACTGTAGTTTCTGGAAAAATATGCATAGACTTCTGGTACTACATGTTTGGATCAGAAGAGATGAATGAGCTGAGAGTGCTTGTCCAAGATGGCACAGGAGAGTCTGTGGTGTGGCTTCGGAAGGGAAACCAGAATTCCTTGTGGAAATATGGTGCCATCACTCACACTTTTCCAACACAGAGAAAGATAAAGGTAATATATTTCCAGAATATATTTCTTTGTACAGTTTCAGCATTTGTTCTTCCCTTGCAGGCTGCAAAATATTGTGCATGTAAGCTAGAAAATATAACTAAGATTTGCTTGGTTTATATTTTGTAAATAGAATGGCCTCATGATTTCTGTCAATGAACTAATAGAAGAAACCACCAACCTCCTAGTTTCACCAGTGCTGTTAGTTAAGTGATAAAATTCAGTTTTGTTCTCTTTCTTTTTCCTTCCTTTCCATCTTAATTTTATCATGAAGTCAAGGACTTTAGATCTCTTAATTACATGCGGGTTTGTGTGCTGTGAGTTTCAAGGTTTGAACTTTGAGATGCCACCTGCATTGGACTCCTCTGTAGAATCCAGACCACTAATTCTCATAAGTCATTTATAAATCAGTGAAACAGAGGATGAGGTTTCTCGCCATCCTCACCTTATTAGAGAATATATATTCCTTTAACTGTTATAACCTCATCTTGCTGATTGCTATTTTTAGCAAAAAAGCAGACAGATTAGTTTGAATCTGTGAAACTAATTGACAGATTAGTTTGTCAGAGACAGACTAAGAGAAATGCTAAGAGAAATGGTCTTGTGTTTGCCTAAACACCTCTGATGCAGGGATCACTTTTTGTCCTGCCTAGGTAATTTTTGAGGCTGTCCGAGGACTGACAGAATATGCGGATACAGCACTGGACAATGTGAGAGTAAGGGATGGACCCTGTGGTAAGTGTGTGCTTGCACCCAAGTCTGTGCTACTTCCTTCTCTCTGTTTAAGCTGACCATTAATTTCCCTTACTCTACTCCATATACAATATAGCAAACCTTCAGAACTTCAAACCACAAAAGAGAAATGGCAAAAACTTTACAGCTCGCTTCATTTCAATGTTATGTGTTTTGCTTTAATTTCTTCCTAAATCTTTCCTCATCACCTCCAACATCCAAGACAAGCTATCCCTTCCTCTGCAAATGTGATCTTTTTCACCAGGTCCAGCAAAATTTACCTTCACTTCTAAGTCTGAAGTGCATCTTTAAACCTAGACAAGGCATTGCACATTGATCTTGGATTCCAGATTAAATGGTCTAATTGGCATTTTACAGCAAATATCAGTCCATGCAAGCTCATTAAATACACAGTACAACCATATGTCACAAAAAGAAATAACAACGAGTCAATAACACTGAGTTTCACTACCAGCTTTGACTACAAATCAGCAATTTGAGCTCGATCTCTGACCCTGTAACAGATCAGCCAAGACTAGCACAAGCTGTGCATGGCTGGGATCCATTTTTACTGACAAACATGAAATACCTACAGAATGTGAATTGACCAAGAAATTTGCTGAAAAACTTCATTAGGTCTTATTAGGTGTTGCTCTCTGTGAAATACTACTAAGACAATGACATAACATGTTTCAAATTTACAATACCTGTGACAAAGATTTCCTTTCAGGTCCACATCCTCTGATCATATGATTTTATTTAAAATTCTGTGAAAAAGACTTGGGGCCTTATTTTGTTGGAAGGCTAGGGATTCAGGCACATGATTCAGCCACCGGATGGTGCACAAAGGTAACTCCGAGAGACAAGAGCTTCTCTGCTCATATCACTCATACCTGCCAACACTCGCTGACAGTAAGACCTTCATGTGTTTTAACACACACCAGAGGGAGTCACACACCCAGCTGTAACTACACTTCCAGCTCCCAAGAGGAGCCTGAGCTCAGTCACTGTGATCTAACTAACAATCAGATGAGCTTTCCTAAGAGCTAAAAAGTCTCACACATCCCCGATTTTAAACACAGCTAGTTCTACCTGCTTCACTGAAGAACTTCTAAATTTATGCTGGTGAGGAATAAGTGAAAAATTCCTGTACGTTGGTGTGTAAATAGTGTTCACCCTGTAATGTTAAATCTCATTGTATTGCTTTGTCTTCTCCACTAACAGAAGCTATCCCTACACCTGTACCACCAACACCTACACCAACAGAACCTACACCACTTCCAGTGACAGGTAATTTTAGCCATTCACATATACTACTCAACGGGTTGCAGGAGACTTACATTTTTTACTAGCAGTAGTGCTTCTTTGTTTCAGTTAATTTCTATGGGTATTTGTCTACAACGTTGCTTTATGCCATACAAATCAGCCTTTTCTGTTTCAGTTCTTCCAGGTGTAATTACAAAATGAGGGTGATTGTGCAGTGGGAGGACACAGTAAGATGGGCTTTTGGGATGTGTCTGTATGTTAATGAGAACATATCCCTTTTTCCTGTCTCCAGAAGCTATTTGCAGTATACATGGGGATCCCCACTACAACACCTTTGACAAGCAGCGTCATGACTTCATGGGCACCTGCACCTACCCTCTCTCCAAGCTGTGTGAGAACAACAGCTCCCTGCCCTACTTCAATGTGGAAGCAGCCAATGAGCACAGGGGAAGCAACACCCGTGTGTCCTATGTCCAGTACGTGGATATTGATGTCTATGGCTACAGGATCAACCTTGGTCAAAAAAGAGCTGTTAAGGTAAGGTTGGAGCCCACTGTCTATCATTCATAACTCATAGCATGCATGAAGATGTTGTACAGTGACTACAAATTTCCAGCATTTATACAATAATTTTTAGTGGGCAGTCAGATATTTAGGAGCAGGAGTAATGTGGCATTCTTAAACATGGGAATTTCAAAATTGAAAGCATAGGCTAAAATTCTGTGCTGTGTTCTTGGAAGGTGGGCTAAGAGCTGACAATCAAGATGGGGTTGGTGGGCTAGACTACCTTTCTAACCTGCTCCCCATGCTTGAGTTTGGCATGTAACAGGGAGCAAAGAGGATCTGAATTAGCTGAGTTTATTATGAGAGGCTGGTAGTCATTTCCCAATCCTATGTGGTAGCCTGTAATGCTGAACACTTCTCTCTGATTTCTACTTATTCCACTTCACCATTAACTTCAGTTAACACCTGGCCTTTGCCATAAAGCAGGGTCAGGTGGAAGTCCTGGAGTTCCAATCTGATGATTTTCCTTACACTGATTGTACACTTAACCAGATATTGCATCTAGGATTTCTTTATGGATCCTTTCCATAAAGGGCCGAGACAGTAGAAATGGTTGAGCCAAATCCCCAGCTCATGACCTATATGAATAGGTCACCTTGCTTCATTATTACCCTTCTTATAAGAAAACACAACAGTGACTTAAAAGAGGCAAAGGATTGAAGGTACGCTGAAACTTTTCCCATCTGATCTTAGAGACATAGAGAACTGATATGTCCTCATTTGTCCAACAACTTCTCTCTTCGCCTTTCTTCTCTATTTACTGGTTTCATTCTAAAAAATAATAGGTCTGTAGGCAGTTGCTGCAGACAGACTATGCTAAGTCTTGGACTTTTGCCTGTGTCTGGCTCACCAGGACCACATTTGTAAGCTGTGTTGTAGCCATGCTGTTATGGCCTCAAGCCCTAGATTATGTGGCCATATACACATATGCATACATATACTAGCACAGAGTGAGTTCTTACTGCTCACTGTGTCAATATAGGGATCTAAGAGGGTCACCATTAAAAATGCTTCTTGTCAAGTGCTTACAATACTTGTCCTCCTCTGTGTCTGCAGGTCAACGGAGTCAGCCAGGTGGTCCCAGTGACCTTGGTCCCAGGTGTCATTATTTCCCTCAGTGGGCAGTATGTTGTGGTTACTACTGAGTTTGGGCTGCAAGTCAAGTTTGATGGAAACCACAGAGCAGAAATCACTCTTCCCAGTACCTATATGTCTAAAGTTTGTGGAATATGTGGAAATTACAATGGGCAAAAAGCAGATGACTTTCTCAACCCTGATGGAGAGATGGAAGCAAACTCAGCCAGCCTTGGCAACAGTTGGCAGGTTTACAATGACTCCAGGTAGGACTCCTGCCAGGATATCAGGTCCTACCTGTTGGCTATGCAATGACCAGTGTTTTATGCAACTATTCTATGGAGGCCAAAAGTGTCTGACATGTGGGATAAAATCTGTCCCTGTCAGTGTACTTACTTTATGCATCTGGGAAAAGTTTCACAGAAAATGTAGCTGTGCCTAGAAAGAAAAAAATTCTTAGACTCTTAGAACTGTTTAGGCTATAAAAGACCTTTAATGTCATCAAATCTAACAGTTAACCCAGCACTGCTATATCCACCAAAAAATCATGACCCCAAGATGCCACACTTAGACATCTCCATTCCTCCTGGGATGGTGACTTCACCACTTCCCTGGGCAGCCTGTTCCAATGCTCAACAACCCTTTTGGAGAAGAAATTTTTCCTAATACCTAATCTAGACCTGCCCTGGTGCAACTTGAGGCCACTTCCTCTCACCCTGTCATATGGAAAAGACACTGCACCCTATGTCACTACAATCTCCTTTCAGGGAGCTACAGACACTGAGGAGGTGTCCCCTGAGCCTTTCCCCTCCCAAAGCCTAACAACCTCAATTTCCTCAGCCACTCGTCAGAAGATGTGCTCCAGACCCTTCACCAGCTCCACTGCCCTTCTCTGGATACAGCCCAGCACCTCAATGTCTTTCTGGTAGTGAGAGGCCCAAAAGGGAACGCAGGAATTGAGGTGTGGCCTCAACAGTGCCAAGGAGAGGGGAGCAATCCCTCCTTCTTCCCCCTTCAAATCTTACTCCACATGTGCTTCATGCCCAAAGAGAGTCCACCTGGGGTGGGGAGGGGGGGAGTGGTTTTGTTCCCTCACATCATGATAATTCCTCAGGAAAAGTTCAGGCTTCTGCTGGGCTCAGGCAGCCAGTACCATCCCTGTAGCCTCACCATGGGGAAGGGCTTTGTCCCTATTGTTCAGGGCTGGATCCTGCCAGGTGCTGGGCACTGCACACACAGTACCCATATCTTCACACCACATACCCCTGGAGGGACCCCTGGGCCTGAGTTTTAGGGTTACTTACACATTGGGGTTTTCAGGAACAGCGGCCAGTTAAATCAGAAAAATATATATGTTTTGTAATGTCTCCATAAATGGTCTCTTTAGGCATCCTGATGCAACCCAGGGCACAAAGCTGCAAGCAAACAACACTCCCATAAAAGAGACACTGCCTTTCTCATTTGCTTTGCCTTGCTGATAGGAGAGAAAGGCCATGGGGGCTTCTTTTGTCCCCCGATGCTGTTTGAGCAAACACAAAAAGTATGTTAAGTACAAACAGAGGCCAGACAGGGAGAATGATCTGTGAGTTTTAGCACTGACTTGGCTAAATTCCTTTTGTACATTTAAATGCACATTTTAGTATTTGCATAAAACACTGAAGGTGCCCACTAAGATTTCAGTTATTGCTTTAGTTTATGAATGCTAGTACTTGAAGACATTGTTTCAACTCTTCTGAGGTACTTGACTTGTTATTAATTATTTCACACTATGTTATTTAGTAACAGTAGGATTTGAACTTTGAATGGTTTCACTTTCTAATTCCCCTTCCATGTAAACTTCAGTCCAAGCCTGACTTACAAGAAAGCCAAAAATAAAAACCTGAGTTTCATCCAGGCCTCTTAAAGATTATCAGGTTGCAATCCTATTAAAATCTGGATTTCTATCCTAAGAGTTTGAAATAGAGGAATTGGAAATACGTCATGTTTAGTCTGGGAAGAGACCTGTAGTTTTGGTAGATGCGATTTCAAAAGCATCTCAGGTGCTAGTGAATCCAAAAAAATTCATTAATTTTTCCACATCTTTTTTCTTTTTTTCCACCTTAGGTGCTCACCAGATGATGGCCATACTCCAAACTGCACTGATGATGAAAAACACATGATCCAAAGCAATGCATACTGTGGTCTGATCACAGATCCAAATGGTCCATTCCAGAACTGCCACTCAGTGGTCGATCCATGGAGTTATTTTGAAGATTGCCAGTATGATCTCTGTGAACTTCACTTGAACAATGCAGCCCTTTGTGAAAGCCTACAGGCTTATGCAGACGTGTGCCAAACTGCAGGAGTCCAGCTGGCACCATGGAGAAACGCAACCTTTTGCCGTATGTATCAAAGATTGCTAGAAATTACCACTGATCAGGAGGGTTTAATGAGGATTTCTGAAGACAGAGCCTTACAACCCTGGTTTGAATTCATGTAACACTGAGAATCTTGACTGATCAGGCTAAAGATTTCAGGGTTATATGTAGTTCCTCAGTTTGATTCCTTTGGGAAGATGAAAATAGTTCAGATGCTTTGAACGAAAAGAAAAAAAATTCCATCTAATCCATCTTAAAATAGAACGGGAGGCCTTTCCTTTGAATTCCTCTCTGCAAAGAGAACAAGATGAAAGAGGACTTCTTCTGCCAAGCTGAGCAGGAGATGTGGGATAAAGGAAGGAGAGTGTTGTAAACACTATCAGTGGCACAGACTCCCTTATGTAGAAGAGAGTAGGGAGTGATGACCATTCTTCCCAATTGGATGTGGAGGAAAGAATCAGAGTGTCCTGTACAGGCATAGTCATTCATGGTTTCAGATGGGAGAGGAGCCAACACGGATAGGCAGCCTGGAATTAAAGGCCAGGACTGAAGTCAAAAGTCTGTGAAATGTAGGTTGTAACAATACTAATGAGTGTGGAGAACACAGGGAGAGTAGGAAAGCGATGGAAGAGACAGAAACACACAGAGGCACAAGAAAAAATTTATCAAGTATTGAAGTAGTGGATAGATGTTTATGCTATGCAGTAAGCAGGAATAATGATTTTTCTTGTTTGAGTATTCATAAAGAGTAAATAAAGAATATTTCTCAAGCATTCAGGTATATATTATAGGAAAAAAAAATCCATATTCTTTTTAGAACAGAATTTAAATATAAACTAAATGCCTGAACAGATCTGTTCCCACTAGAAACAATAAAAGGAACAGGAAATATGAATTCAGTGACCTGTGTGCCTTCTGCGCTGAACAAGATGGAGAGACTAAAAAGCTTTTCTGAAAACTTTGGAATTACTGAAAATTTATTTTCTGACCTTTGTTTCCCATTTGACTTCAGTCTCCATCTGGTGCATTTTCTAGGCTGGGGATGTTCCTGAGGCTTTCTTTCCTAGACATTCTGTGGTTTCTAAGCAGGAGTGAGCTGTCTCTGCATCTCTTCTTTCTGCTGAAAGAGTTTGCAGGATCCCTCCTCCTTGCCTTGTGCCTATTTCCTTTAATGAACCTGTATATATTTTTGCTCTCTGCCAACCTCACCAACTTCTTTCCTGTTGAGCACCTGGGTCAAATTAAGTCAGAGGATGGGCAGAGAAATGTACAAGGTCATTGTATTATCTCTGTCTCCTTAGAAAAGTAGGTTAAGGATAGGGTGAGAAAATATGTTGTTAAAAATTGTCCTACATCACATAAACATCTGTAAGCTGAAAAAGATTGCTCAGGAAGCTCCAGTTCTCAGACCTTCTCATCAGAATAAGAAAGTGTTTAAAACATCTAATTACAAAGGGTAGTTATATGTTATGCATGTAATAAAATATAAAAATAGAATAGAGCATGTCTACATCCTGATTATTTAACAAACCTTAAAGACCTCAGTGAAGTGAAAAGATAAGAATTAAGACATTATAACATGTCTGGAATTAAATATCAGAACTATAGACTAAATATAGCATGTCTAGTAAAAATAGCTAACATGACATTTATATCCTCTGTCCAATGCAAGAATTCAAGAAATCATCTTCGTGTCCCAGGAAATGCTCTCTCTGAGTTAAAGTTTAGACAGCCAACACTCAAAAGAAATTCAAGTGTGGTAAGACAAGAAAGACATGCATGAAAATGGTGTTAAGTACAAGATGTTCACAAATATTTCAAAAGAAATCACAATATGACACTAAACAAACCCCAAGACTTGACTAATTAAAAGATATTATAGATCCTTATATTTTCTTACACAGCACTGGCCTGTGCAGCCAACAGTCACTACGAGCCCTG
>VXAX01006624.1:0-64419 GCA_013399835.1 Leptocoma aspasia | reverse complement strand
GTGGAAACGGACGGGCGGCGTCATAATTGTTTAATGGGCTGAATGGTAATATTGTCCCCTTTTACAGTTAGACTTATAAAGAAAATTCAAAGGATAGGCTTCAAAATCTTGGTCCAATATAGGTCATGTCAGGAGAAAAAAAAAAATCCATTGAATGGATGGGGTAAAATGCAGTAAATTTAGCTTTATTCTGAGGCTGATGAAACTGCTTTAGGCAATAACACAGCAGGGTGGATGTAAATATGCACAATGACCAGCAGAAACCCCAAGGTCAATGCTATTGTCCTTATTAAGGACTCATCCATAGTAAGAAGTCAGGGTAGACTTGGGACTCTACATGGATGAGCAAATCTACTGTGTTTTGGATACCTGGCACCAGTCCCCTGTGTACTCTTAACTATTTCTTGCTGGCAAAAAATGTGCACAAACTTTTCATAGATAACTGAACTCTCTAGGATCATATTTATACCTCAGACTGCAGGGGAATGCAGGGATCCTCAATCTAGTTTGGAACGAGCTGGCTTAATTACAGGATCCAGTGGAGCCTGAATAACAAAAGCAGATTGCACTGTTTCATGGGCAGGGGAAAACAGTCATCTGTGAACACCATGCTGGGAGGTGTATTTTTATAGGCAGGAGGCAGGCGTGGTAGTTGCACACCACAAGTGTGTGCAGTGGTTCTTAGGAGCAACAGTGAACTAATTTACACTCTATTCACCTGTTCCTAAATTTCTGTGTGGGTAAATCCTAAAATTTCTGGGTAGGTACAGGTCTGCTGTTAAAAGTAAAAAGTCCAAGGTTCTTAACATTTTCTAAATTCTCAGGGAAAAAAAAAAAAGTAGAAACTGATCTAGAAATTTCCTTTGCTTTTCTATAGTTACTTTGTGAGAGATGTGGTGATCGAGCTTCTTTAGAGACTTAACAAAGTAGTATGTGGAAGAAAGATCTGGCAGAAGTTTTATGGAGAATAGGCTAAAGCATGATAAATCTGTTACAAGCAAGCATTCAACAAGTCCATACTGATGAGGTAGGCCAAAGGTCAAACCAGAAATCCAGCCTGGATCAAGGAGATGTTAGATGGGATGTAGATACAGCAGCAATGCAGCCTTTTCTTGTTCAAGAAATTAACTAATACATCTTTTATTCCTTTCATAAGAAGGAAAAGAATGAAAGGAGTTTTTGGGTTCAGAAGCTCATCTGGTTGTTTTGTTTTTTTGTTTTGTTTTTTCACGTTTCAGGTTTTTTTTCTTTTTTTCAATTCATTAGTGTTTGTTTCTAACAGATGTTTGTTGGGCCTTCTCACCAACAGCAGAAGTTCCAGAATATTTGCAGCTAATTATTCTGCAATGTTCTAGTCTCCATGAGAACACTGGAATTTTCAACCTATGGTATCCATATTCCTGTTATATATCCCATATAATATTTATTTCCTTTTTTTCAGAACTTTTTTCAATTCTTCAGTGTTAGCTGAAGTTGGTGACCCCCTGGAATACCTGCATTCTTTTTCTTTTCCTTGCTCTATATTAGCAAACTTGGCTGTTCTGCTAAGTGTATTAACTTCTCCCTTAGTTTCGTTTGCAATACTCCCACCTTGTTATCCTAATGTTGTTTGTTCAGTGCTGAAAGTGTCTTTTTTACTTTTACTCAGGAGGGTAGGTGCCTCCTGTTTATGACTTAATATATGAGCTAATTTTAATTAGGAGGTACTATCCCCTGCTGATTCATAGATATCAGCATCCCTGAAAGATCTATGTTTTTTGTTGGTGTGATTGATACTACTTCTAGCATGTGACAGAAATCTCATTTTCATCCCCCCAAAAATCAATTCCATTTAATTTTGCATACTCTGTTTCAAGCTTCAGATAATTTTTAATTCTAATAGCCCTTTGATAGTATTACATTCCTCTGGGGCTGATATTTCTAGCAATCGTAATAAATAGTAATTCCCTGAAAGATGGAATGCATTATTTCCCTGATACTGTGTGAGCCAATAATTCACTTGAAACATAAACAAGCCCCCCAATACACAATACCTTAATATCTCAGCTCTATTGACAGTAACACAGATAGTATGTTGGAGGAAGTTTTAATGCACTTTTTTAGCACTTTTTAGAGTGTTTATGGTTTCAGGCACCCCAAAAGAAGAAATATGTTAATAAATTGGAGTAACCCCAAATTTAGTGGGGGGCCAAAGCACTGTTCAACTTCGAGAAGAGATGGCTACAGAGGCACATATTCAAAGGAACAATCTAAACTCTCTACCGTTGTGCATTTTCAGCAAAAAATGTGAGCCCACATTCATAAATTAAAGCAGTAGGTTCAGACTGGGTGTAAAAATAGATTGGATATATTTTCCTAAGGCTGGAATGGCTGTTTTGGAACTTTTGGAGAATGCTGCAAGTAAGACCTTCCAGGTTCCCTTGTCTTCTTTGCTCTTCAGAGCTGTTCCTGTTTGATTCCACCTGCCTGCTCCCTGAACAAGCCTCAGGCTGTTTCCTTGATGCCTGAGGTCTGGGATCTGCTGGCTTATTTCTTCTTTGCCCTTGGGATCTTCATATCAATTCTTCATGCTGACTATGGCCAAGGCTGCTACAGATTGCTGCATCCTCACGGTATCATTATTCAACTTTAAACCGGAGCTTATCATTGTTGATGACCTTTGTGCTTTTAAAATCTGTACTCATAACAGAAGGAATATTCTGAAGAGTAGCTTCTGCACAACTTAATATTAACATTTTTTGGGGGAATGTTTATTCATTTGTAGAAAATAGAAAAAAGTAAGAAGGTGACTGGAATCTACATATACACTTGTGGGTTTATTACTTTTTATTTGGTTTGTGGTGAGTTTTTTATTGGTTTTTGTTGGGGTTTTTGTTAAGTTTTTTTTTTTAATTTATGGAGGATACTAGATGAATATTTCTTGTAGCTGATGTAAATTTCCCCATCTTTCTCCAGCTTTTAAGGCAATGAAGTACTAAGGCTCAGAGCTGTATGCATGTGCTGTTTCAACGCAGGGGGTCTCTGGCTTCTACAGTCCTGTATCATCCTTAAATCATGTCTCCTTGAGATTGTGTGACCTGGCTCTCAAATAAATTGGTTTGTGTGGCAGGTAAAGCATGCTTGACATTGTTAATGATACATGGGGAGGCCGTTAAAAAGATAAGCATTAACTGTTAAATAGACCCATAAATGGGTCTGGTCCATCCCTCACTCCAATTTTATTAGCGTGTCAAAGCAGGAAAGAACCTCCTACATAAAGCAGTCAGTCACAGATCATAGAATGCTAAGAGGTTGGAATGGACTTGAAGATCACCTGGTTCCCACCCCCCCTGCAATGGCTGAGATATTCATTATTAATATCTTGTTTGCTTTCCTGTTATACAAAATTAAAACCATAAAATTATCAGACTGTTTGGGAAATCATTCATTATAAAGAATATAATGGGATCAGAGAATGGTATGTAACTAAACCAGCTTCATGGCCACTTGAACCAGTTCAAAACTTCTCAGCAATGCAGACAAATTGAGGGCAAAGTTAAGTTTCTTTCTGCAGTGTTAGCTTATACTGAGCTGTAACAGGTTCTCTCTTATATATTGAAGATTACTGTTGTGAGTTAAAGAACTTGTATATCATGAATTTCTTACAAAAAAAAGTATTCTAGACAACTTTTGCCATTTAATTGCAGAATTTGTTACAAAATCATGGAAAATACCCAGCTGATTTAGGTTCTTTTATGGTACCAAAACATCTGAGCATTCCTTATAAGAGTTACTCCTTTAAAACTCTGGAAATAAATCAAAACTATTCTCATTTTACAAGGGAGGTACTGACTGACAGAGAAGTAAAGGGACTTACCACATTTTATATTAATAGGTTACGGATGAACAGCCAGCTAAGCCAAGTTTTTTAAGGAATACCAGCGCTCAACAGAGAAAAAGAACAGATCTTTGAACCATGAAAGAGTCCTTAGCAATATAAGATGTCATGCTGCAGTAATTTTGTAGGTATATTGGCCTATTATTTTCTGCATTTTGCTAAAACTGCTCAGTCCCCCATTCTGCTACTAGGTAGGTGTACACACCTACCTAGTGGTTCAACTAAATGTTTGCCTCTTATAGGAGTGCATTTAGCTAGTGTAAAGGAATTGCATTGGTTTTAGTTGTAATGTCTCCCACAAGCAACTCTTGGAGCAAGAAAGAATATATCTTTCATGGCAAAACACTCTTGCACATTTACCAGCTTGCTCTGAGTGCACTTCTGCCTTTCTGGACCAACATAACTGAATCCTTCACTGAGAATAGCCTACGTGAAAATATTCTGTGCAAATTGCTCTACTCCATGGTGAATCCTTTGTGAACAGATGCTAAGTAATTCATCTGTGGGCAGCCCTTTTCCCCCCAGGGTATTTCTGGATGATTTATGCATATTTGCCAGGATAATGCCACCTGCTTTCCTTGTATCCAGAGGGTAGGTAGGCAGGGTAGGCAGACCCCTAACTCTTTCCTCAACTACAACCAGGATATCCATTAGTATTACTTTTGCATCCATGTCCCTCCTTAAAATTGCCACAGATGATCCCGAAAAAGTCAACTTGATGTTTAGGAGAATATTCATGGAACTGAATGTGAAGAATTCCATTTATGCAGAGGCCGCTGTGTTTTGCCTTGGTATGGCCAAATGCAATAAATGAGGTAATTTTAAATTGTTTTCACATCATGGAGGCAAGGGGACTAGAATAAGCAACCAGTGTATAATAGAACTTCCCAATTTTTATATGCTGTTTTCCACTGCCAAATAGGATGTGAAAGTGTGTGTAGGAATGAGGTATGTCAAAACTAAACTGTCAGAGGGTGTCAGAAGGTCATCATTAGCAGTGACAGTTTTGTTTTATTCTTGTTTTCAAAATTTCTCAGGAGTGGAGAGTGGAAGAATGGTTCTCAGGGAACAGTAGGACTGCCAGCTATGGATCATGAGCTAACAGTTAGGCTGGAATACAAATATACTTCCATTGATGAAGATCTATGTGCTTTCATTTTAATACAAAGAGGTTGAAATTTCTGAGTTTTCCAAGTATCTGAGTTTCATTTTCCATTTCCATCACCCAATTAAGTACTCTTCAAGAAAGCAAATGGCTGTGGTGGACTGGGGTTTTGCAGTTTTCCTCTAAGTTAGGCAAGTTCAATCTTTCAGTTGGGAAGGGAAAAATCAGGGGGATTTAAGCTCACTAAACATCATTAAAGGCACAAAATAACACAGAAGGAAATATCAGACACCTAATAATGTAATATATAAATTTTAGGTTATTTAGTGATTTTAAGCAGGATCAAATAGATATCAAATTGCATAATAAATAGCAGACCAATTTTTGATAGATGAGTAATTATATTACTTCACTTTATCTCTTTACCTAGGTAGTGACAATGGGCAGTCACAACTTATTTATTTACACAGCTTGTTCTGTGTATGAAGATAATTGCTTTTCTCCATGTAGGAATGTTGATTCTGCTTCTGTCAGCTTTGCACCCTTTGTTAAGTGCCCTGAGAATCTCTTTTCTTTGACAGCCTATATACTGAGAGAGTTTGCCATACTGTCATGTTATACATTCTCTATTTTCAGTCTTAACGTTCTGGAAGATGGGAAGTGAAGTCAGAAAAAAAGCTATGGGAGGGTCACTGATAATGAATACATTATAAAGACAATCTCTGCTATGTCAGAAGTCTCTTACTTTGTATCTAATGTCTCACATGTGCTTTGCTTCCATGGGTTAATGACAAAAATTTGGCTGTAGTTGCTGAGCCTCAATTGCGAGGAGTTTCTTATCACTGTTTCCATACAGTGTAATGCTTTACAACATTAGAACATGAAAATATCCCTCTAATGCTATCTGTATGCTCTCTATTATCTGTTGCTATACTAAATTCTTTTGTCTTTAGCTTAGAAAATCAGTGTTTTTGTAAATATTTCATAGCAGGGAGTTGAGAATTATCCAAATGCAAATTGGAATCATCCATCACTGGATTCAGCACTTGTTATCTGTTAGAAGCTGGCTGTCTTATCTGTGAACTTTAAGGAGTAAAAGAGTTTAAGCAAACTGCTTCCTGAGATCTAATCAGTTTCCAATGGAGCTTTCCAAATTTCAGCTGTGTCCTCCATTTTCTTCATGCTAATTTAACTGTGGAAACTGTCTATACCAGAGAGGAAATAAGGACATAGATCCTTCTTCTATTACATCTCCGGCTCATTTACTATTTCATTCACAAGGCTATTTCCCCTGCCTCCTCTGCTGTGTTTTGTTCAACTACTGTTCCTGGTTTTAAGTCCCTGAGAAGTGCATGTGCCAGAACTTTTGAAAAATCAACTCTGAGTGATTTACCCATCTTTCAGAGGAGCACAGTATCTACCAAAAGAACTTCAGAGACCAGCTGCATATTTGTGAAATCAAACATCACTCTGCATTTGAAGGTATCCAAAGCTTGTATCAGTGAATATTATCTCATTAGATAGCTGCTTTGCAATTGGTAAGTGCCTCCATAAACAACAGAAATGTCAGATGAAGCAGAAAAGGTGTCAATAGAATTTTTCTTTAAAGGAAACTGAAAATTGAAATAAACTGTGCCTGAACAAACTAGTCAATATCCCTGAACCTTTTCCACTTAAGATTAAGGCACTGAACAAATACTTTTCTTATCTTTCACAATTATTTGCAAAGCAGAATATTTTCCCTTGTCTTGTGAGTTATTAAATGTGAGAAAGCAAAGCACAGGAAGTGAACAGTGTTTTCTCTTTAGATCTTACTGTTATAATATGTTGTACTGGTTCTTTTTTATCATATACTGTGGAAGAATTTTAAACAAGGGAAAATCTCTCAGCTACTACAGCATAGTTATCTCTGTCAGGGGAAGAAATTGCACTTAATCAAATACTTTCTCATGGATTTGGGGTATGTCTCACATTCTTGTCCTTTCAGCCACTTTATCTGATAATGAAATGATAGGTCTGGAGAGATGGAGTGCTTAAAGATATGTGTTTCTAAGCTTTTCTTTAAATATGAAAACAGAGGGAGAAAATAAATGGAAAGCTACTTTATGTTTCTGTTGTCTTCAACATGAAAGGCTACATCCTTTTTCTCTCTCATCTTATTTGTTTTCTACACAGAGAAAAAGCTATTAAAAAGCTGGAGATGTACCAATGTTTTTGCTGAAATAAGTTTGCATGGTACATTTGGCAAATGTATTCAAATTTTCCATTCCCTATGTAACATTCTGTTGTGTTTATCCTTTTTCTAACCAACACATAATAATGTTCAATTTTTTTTTTCTGAAAGTAGAATGAAAATTGTAGGAGAGGTAAATTAAGAAACGTGACTGCTATTTATAATTTCATGTTGTTTAAGCATATGCTAATTAGATCTTACTGTGCTTAATCCATCCATAAATGTGAGAACATTCACTGTTGATTAATTGCATCTCATAAGCATTCGGTTGCTGCACATTTGATTTAAAATGTCAAGGAACACAGTAAACATTTGTAAGTTTTCTTTTTTTGAACAGGTATGCAATCCTTCTATAGAAGCAGCCAGAAATTCCCTCCCATAGGTAAAAAAAACTTTATTAAATATGTTTAGAAATAGTTTTGAATATTATTTTACTTCTATCATCTTTGATTAGAATATTGAAAGACTACAACCTTTGAAAATTTTTCCAATTTTGTGATCAACAAAATACTGTTAATCTAATCTCCTTTTTTTATTTTAATGAAGTTTTAGAGTGAGAAAGGTAGTAGACTGGCATGGGCATTCCTTCTTTCACTCTAGAATAGCATATAAAATTGCTCAGATAGATTTCCTTATTGTACTCTAGGGAATATAAGCCTTTCTGAGCACTTCCAGAAGTGGTAAAATAGTGATTTACACTTACATTTAACTCTTAGACAAATTATGCCTCCTAAGTAAATGGACTTCATTGTAGGAACTCTGTAAAATATGAATTTAGCTGAGATGACTGAAAGTTCATTGATTAGTGGGCATAAGGCTTAGGAATGACTCTTACTGATTTTTAACAAGCACTACTCAAGAACAAAGCTGTTTGCATGTTAGAGAAAAAATATTTTTTTGTTCTGTGGGGGTTTCTTTGGTTGCTTTAGAGTTAGTATGCAGTGTTTGTGAACAATAGGGTTTCTACCCCAGTTATAAGTGATGGCTAGTACCCCACCTCTCCATTTCCCTGGTTCTGATGAAAAAACCCACTATCCTTCTGAGAGTGCTATGCATGAAGGAATTCAAATTCAGAGATATAACTAACAATAGTAATGAAAAATCCCTCTGTGGCCATACTTTCCTTACATACATTCAAGCAAAAAAAAGTGTGCTTCTAGGATTTGTAGATATTACCATAGATCCTAGAGTTATGGTGATAAAGAATGCAGAAGCTGAGGAATTTCTCCTCATCACTATATTAAAATGTGTGGAACATAATGTTTAGATGTTTGATTATTTATTTGCTAAAGACAGTGTTTTATTCTATCATACATGAAACTATTTTTTACTCTCAAATAACTTCTTTACACTGCTTTCAAAGATTAAAAATTTAGGAAAAAATCACTGGAGAGTTAAAATTGAATTTACAAAAATTGTAAATTTAATTATCTGAAAGTATGCATGCTCTCGGAACAAAGTATGAACAGCTATTGAGGTTTTCACTGATTTATATGCATGCTTGAATAAAGGAAATTAAGGAAATTAAGCCAAATTGATCATAGAATTATAAAATTACTTGGGTTGAAAGAGACCTTAAAGATCATCTATTTCCAATCCCCTACCTTGGGCAGGAACATCTTTCACAAGACCAGGTCACTCAAAACTTTTAACCTGGCCTGGAACATTTACAGGGATGGGGCATTTACAGCCTCTTTAAGCAACTTGTTCCAGTGCCTGACCATCCTTACAGTGAAGAATTTCTTCCTAATACCCAATCTAAACCTGCCCTCTTTCGATTTTAAGCCCTTACCCTTGTCCTATTATTACATATCCTTGTGAAAAGTCTATCCCTAGCCTTCCTGCAGGCCCCCTTTAGGTACTGGGAGACAAATAAAGTCTCCCCAGAGCCTTCTCTTTTCCAGGCTGAATAAGCCCAGCTCTGTCAGCCTGTATTCATAGGAGAAGTGCTCCAACAGTTTGATCATCTTCATCACCCTCCTCTGGACCCACTCCAACTGGCCAACATCATACCAACGTTGTGGTTCCCAGAGCTGGACACATCACTCCAGGTGGGGTCTCACGAGATTGAAGCAGAGTTGGGAAAATCACCTCCTTCAACCTGCTGGTCATGCCCAGCCTGTATTTATGGCTGGGATTGCCCCCATGCATGTGCAGCATCTCACACTCAGTCTTGATGAACTTCATGATGTTCATATGGGTCTACCTCTCAAGCCTGTCATGGTCCTTCTGGAAAAGGGAACATCTAGGATCTCACATGTGCTCAGAAGACAGAACAGGTGTAAAAGTATCTGGTATATTATTACTATATTTTGTTGTATAAGAGATAAAATGGGAATAAAGCACATGTCTCTGTATTCAGTCTGAAGTCCAGGGCATAGTCTCCAGACAGATGTTTCATATTTGTGCTGCCTGTTTTACTCCCAGTTTTCATGAAAACTGTGTAAATAGGGAGGTAGATGCTGGCTAGCTTTTCCTCCTGCTTATGATCATTGCAAGAGAAGCTCAACTAAAGCACTTCTGGGGGTGTTAGTTTATTTAATAGACAAAAATTGGATCATGCAAAAATGTGTTTGCACAGAAAATAAATATTTGTGGAAGGTATTGTTGTTTTTGAGGTTTTAAGTTGGAAAAAAACCAAAACTGTGTAATAAGTAGAGAGAAAAAAGAAGTTGTGTGGATAAAACATAAAAACATGCTTTTACATCTGTTATGAATATATTACCAGTGGAAAAGGTTTTATGGATAATGCAGAAAAATAACTTTTTGATGTGTAGTTTGGTGTCAAATTACAAACTATCACTATAAAATAATTTCTTTTGAGCTAGCATTTTTATTTTTTAAGTAAATGGCTGAAGGAAATACTTAAAGAGAGTAAATGACAAATAGTGTAAAAATACAGTCTAGATGGGTTTCAGCTTTCAATGTGGATACTCAAAGTGTCTATGTGAATTAAATCCTATTCATGCAAACCTATAGAATAGAAAATTAGACTGAGTAGGAGTACATCTCTTTGAGGAAATCTTTATGAACATTTATGGGTTTATGTGGAAATTTTAGACTAACCAACCTCTCAGCTGCAGAATGGCATAAGAAATATCACAAAACTAATGGCACCTGGCAAAGTACAACCTAAATTGATGGTGCTGCTCTTCCTTAAATATTTTATTGCATCAAAAATTTTACGCAGTAAAGCACCCATTTCTGAAGCTCTGAGTAACAGATTTTAAATTTGGAACTGAACACAAACATTTCCTTGAAGACTGCAAAAATCTTATTGATGTTTAGATCTATTCATGTTGAAAAGAAATGAGGAGGGAGAGTATGAGAAACATCATTTAGCTCTGGTTCACTGTTTGAAGTGTCATCTCTCTTAAATTATGCAAAGTGGTGGAAAAGAATAAAAAAAAGTCAATGTTAGCCATGTTTCATCATAGCAAAAACTTCTGGAAAAGGTGTTTATGCCTTTCCCTGAGAGTAACTGAGCAGGCTCGTCTCAGATGGACAAACAGACTAATTTGGAGCCCACAGAAGGAATTATGGAAGTAGTTTTGTAGTAAGCAACACATTATCTGTGGTAACCAGAGGGAGTGGAGTGTGCTTCAAGCAGATGGGACTGAGTAAAAAACACACTGTTTTTTCTACACAGTCATCGAAGCATAGACTTGATTTTCAGGTTTTCTATTCAGCCTTTTTCACTCTCATTATCACCATCGTTCGATAGTTTCAGTCTTAGCTGTTTAATTACTTGCTCTGGAAATCCATTATCTTTGAAAATTATCTCACCCTCTAAACACCACTTCTTGTGGAGTGTCCTGGAAGCTTTTAAAAGAAAGTCTCAGACAATTGCTCCTCCAGCCCTGAAGCTGTGAGTTTCTATTGCTAGGTTTGTTAGTCAAATCATCTAGAATGGCTTGGAGCAGGTCAATAAAAATCTCAAAAACAACAGAGGAATATTTTTGTTTATGCTGCTATTTGAAAACATATTAAAGAATAGTTCAATGTTTATCACAGACAAAAGTAAGCACTTTAGAAGAGTAGAAGAAAAGGTAGCATCATCTTTAGCTTTGGGAAAAGCTCCAGGGAGAAGTGGAGAAAATCCTTTTTCTTTGACTCTTCATATAAGAAATAGAATTTCACAACTCTGCTTTTTCTTGTCTAATCAGTGTTTCCATACAAAGAGTGTTTGTGGGTTTTTTGTTAACTGACTTATTGTTTCATCAGACTTCTGATGAAAATTTTTAATAATAATTTGTCTTATTTCTGTTTTGTGTGGAGTTGTGGAGTTCTGGGCCTTGCTACTCTTTGTAGCTAGGTCTTGAACTTACAAGAAGTGAGACCATAATAGCTAGGCTGTCTTCAATGATGTTGAAAAATATTGTCTGCCAGTTCTTAGTTTGAAAAGTTGTTAAAGTATCTGTGTAGTTGTTGAAAACAATGAAGTAGCTAAGCAAATAATAAGATATTGAACTCCACAGTGTTCACTTTGAAACCAGTGTAGATGTTTTTACCATTTTGGCTGATGGTAAACTAGATTTGATAAAACTAGATTTCCACTTTCCCAAACTAGATTTGGGAAAAAACATCAGCAGCGTCCCTCAAATGCTTTTCATTCACTAGGACTAACCCTAATTTCCAGCAGTCAGGGTACCTTTATCGTACCATCTGGAATAGCAGCAGTTTTTCTAACATCATATTTCCCTTGACTTCCTGTATTGCCTCTTCTAAAAATTTCAAGGTGATTTTGGGTAGGAAACCAAGATGCACTTTAACATTGTTATCTTCCCTGTATTGACAGTCTGTATAAAGAGCTGTATAAAGGACATTTATTAGGCAGCCTTTCCTTCTTCTGACTGTGACAGTGGTCATTGCATTCTACAGTTGCTCTTGAGGGATGGCTGAGCCACGGGTGCTGCCATTTACCAAACTTAAGCATCTTGCTTGTGTGGGCTTTTAAGGTTTAATCACAGACTTTTAGTCCTCAGATGTTTTAGTGCCTCTGGTAATTTCCACAATTGGAGCAGCTGGATGATAGATGAAGCTGACCTGTGAGTACACAGGAAAGGTTCTTTGCCACCCTGTGTCACATAATTACTCTTTAGGTAGTTTCTGGGAGATGCCCATCTTAAAGAAACAAATAACAAAAAAAACCCCACAAAAGCTGCACAAACAACTTAAATTTTGATTGACTTGACCAAACTTTGAACTTATTCAAGTTTTTGTCTTTTTTTTTCCTTTAAGTTCAGTAGAAGAGGAAATTAAACACAATTTAACATACAACAGTATTGAAATACAACAGATTAAAGATCTTTGAGGCCTAGTTAAGCATTATCTGTTTGTTTTGGAGATTTTTTCTGATAGCAACAGCTGAAGTTGAGCCTTGAGAGAAAGAATAAAAACTGAACTACAGAGGTGAGTTTTGTTCTCTGCCACAGAATCAATTAATGTTGGCATTTTAAAGGAACTGGCAATATGATGAAGAAATAGGTGGAATGCAGTAAAACACTATCATGTTTACAAGGTGCCTATTGTCTCATTTTTAATCTGATTTTATTAAGATATGCTTTCTATCTGTAACTTGTCCCTATGTATTTGTAAAGTTTAGCTGTGATTTTATATCAGACCTTGTCAACATAAAGTTTTGGAAATGCTGTAACACTATAGTGTGAGCTTAAACTCTTTAGGATGGCTGCAGTTTTTCTTGATAATTACATTTTTAAAAGATGCATGAGATACTAGTACAGAGACATAACAGGTGTGCATAGGAGGTCTGCACTTCTTTGACTATATCTGATACATTTGTGAAAATCAGGCATAAGTCAATTGCTTTGTACACCATAGACAATTAATATGTTTTAGCAAAGCATAGGTTTTCCATTCTGGTTTTCCTCACACAACTTTCTAGTGCCACAGAAATCTGCTGTGATAGGTCTTTAAAACCTATCTGAGGTAAAGCCTTAAAGGATGAATTAAAACCATAATCTGTAATTTACAAGCCTATGCAAAACAAAACTCGTGCAAAGCAGTGAGGATCTCTTGTACTGAGTAAAGATTTAGTAGTATGATCTTAAAGGTTATAAGGCTACACTGGCTCTGGCATCTCAGCCAGCTTACTTCAAGTTACAAGGATATGTTGTTGGTTGGAGTATCTTATGCTGAAGTATTATTGAAAAAACAGCATAACACACAGAGTACAAGAAAGTGTATTAAAAGCAAATAGTTAAAACAAATTTATTGAGAAGTCACCATTACCATGTAAATCTCAGTCCAGCTCCAGCTCATGTTTGTGTTTCACTTTGGAGTTCTGATGCTTCTTTCAGAATAAATTCAAATAGGCACTCTGCATTAAGTGTTATTTCATATCATTTTGTGTCCCAGTTCATGACTTAGACCACATGACTAGACTAGAAACAAAATACCTTTTTCAACTGTGCCTCTCACATGCTGGTTGAGCTGGAACATTTTATGTTTTCCCTCCCATCTCATTTTTGGAAAGCAATATTACTTTCCCATATTATTGTTTTCCTTTATAAAATGTTTTACCGTACCCCAGTGAAATTTACTAGAATCACTGAAAAGTGTGTGAGGATCCATGTATTAATGCTGACTTATAAATATCAAAAGAGAATTGTCATTCAGTTTGTAATGTGGGTTTAAGACAAATAGTGAAAATGCTGTAAAAGTAAGGCCTAGTTTTTAACCCTGTACTTGTGAAAAATTGCAAATTACTTGAGGTTATGTTCTGGGGGTCTTTTGTTTGTTTGTTTGTTTGTTTTTAGGCCACTAAGAAAGTTTTAAAGTATTTAATTGCATTAACTTCTATTACCTTTCTAAAAAAAATCATCAGTTAATTTACCTACTGATTAAACATCTTCTATGCCTTTCTAAATAAATCTTAACTACAAAGGCTGTTTCCATAGTTACAATTTATATCTTAATTTCATAGTAGATTTCTTTCCATTTATTCAGCTCATTTCATTTATCTATCTTATTTTTTATTTGAACTACACATAAACTTCAGGGGTGCTTATCTCTTACAGCTTTTAGGAAGGAAAAACTGTGTTAAGGTGGAGATAAAACTGTTTCGTACTCAGCAAGTTCAATTATCATGGATAGACTTCTCTCCTTAATAGAAATACAGGCCTTTGAAGAGAATCTATAAGAAAATAAGTCAAAGAATCAATTAGATTCTCCTAGAATTGAATAAAGAGCCGTAAGCACCATTTAAAATGTGTTATAGTTTTTAACAAACAGCCATAATTTTTCCTGTTTGTGAAAAACAGATAAGTCATTAAGGCATTTAAAACATTTCTAAACAACTGTAATGCTTAAAGAAGTCCATAAATATTTTAATTAAAGTTGAAATATATTGTTATTTTTGCCTTATTAAGCTTATTTCTTCACAGAGGGCAAACATATTGAGAGCAAACCTGAGGAGAAAGAGTTGAGGGTATTTGTTGACAAAAGCTCAACATGACCCAGCAAGATATGCCCACAGTCCAAGAGAGCCAACAGCATCCTGGGCATGACTAGCAGGGCAAGGGAGGGGATTCTGCCCCTCTAACCCACTCTGGTGGATGGACCTGTTGAAGCAGGTCCAGTGGAGGGACATGAACCTGGGGGCTCTACTCCCTCAAAAGATGAACAGAGTGCTAGAGTAAATTTGCTAGACCAAGACTTTCTAGTGAAAAGTCCATAGACATTTAATAGAAATTATCTAGCCGCTCACTTGTGAATAAAATATTATTCTATGGCTGCACATAAAACCTTTAAATTCTGCTTCATCCTTATTGTTACACTGTCATAGCCAAAAGGCTTTAAGGTTATTTATTTGCTGAGTTTTTATACACCAAGTTCAGATTTTGGTAGTCCCTGCTGTTAGTGCAATGTTGAATTAGTCAAGAATGCTGGGAAAAAAGAGAAATGCCAAATTTGCAACAGACCTAAGACATTTTTAAGTGACAGTTTATGACCAATCTCATATTTGGCCAAAAAATAAACTCTGAAAACAATTTCCCACCATCCTTTTAAGTTTGAAAGTTGAATTGTTTCCTGAATATCAAAACCAGCTGGGGCTAACCTTTTATCAATTTGTTGCTTAGAAAGCAGTGCTGAAATGACTTATGTCCTCCACTATATCTGAAGGAGGGTACAAAGGAACTCCTTGGTTGCAAAGTTTAAGGTGTGAATTCTACATTTTCCCCTGTTCCTGTGCCCTGAAGCTTAGACTTTAGGAGCGGTACAGACTGAGCATTCACTGCAATCAGTAAACTGGGAAAACTGTGTAGTTCCAGAAGTCATATCAATCTAGCCTGCTAAAATGGCAAATGGCATGCTAGATTTTTTGATTTCATGGCATGAAGTGACTGCATGATGTCAAAAAGGGTTTTCTGAACATTGATTGCAGACAATGCCATTTTGATGTTGTCTAAACTGCTTTAGTTTCCAGCACAGCAAAAAATATTTACTGACTCTGTCTTCATTTTCCTCTTTATTCAGGTAGTTCATTTTGTGACACATTTATGAGAGCTTTCCTTCTTTGATGTACCTAGATTTTGCTTTAGGATATAGCCCAATAAAAGAGTAAAGCGGTCTGATCCCTAAACTGCTTTCTAGCCAGAAGGGAGTAAAGGTGGGGCAAAAAAATTTATTTAAGACTGTCAAAGACAATGAAGAAAAACAGTGCATGCATATTTTGCTTTCACAGCATCCATGGCATTCTCAGAATTGCATGTTTGCTGCCATTTCATGATTTTGTGTCAACAGCAATGTGCGTTCTAAAACTCTCTGGAGACAAATGACGACTTCTCATTGATTATGATGGCTTTTAAAATGCTTGCATTTTCAGTTATGCTTGTAATTACATCATGAAAAGATCTTCTCCTGATCTTTCCTTTCCTGAAAAGGAAAAATAAGTAGGTTTCTCCAAGGTAAAACACTATAATTGATGATTTTCCAGAGTAAAGCTTTGAAGCTGATATTTTTCATCTCAGATCTTCATATGACCATTTTGAGTGTATAGCTTATAAGTGAGGTTAAATTCTATTTAATTTCCTCCTCCTTGAGATTTTACTCCCAGATAATTTTTCTTTATATTAATAGGGTTTGAAAGTCATTATATTGAATTGTTTGTGGCATGAAATTTAGGTAACACTCCATACTCTTTACCTTTCTAAATCTAAGTGACTTTCCATAATGAAGAGACACTCTAAACCACCCTTCTTCATATATCTCCTCTCTATGTGTTTATGTAATGTGCCTCTGCTCTTTATGGATTCACATAAGAGTGAGTGATGTACTGGCAATGGAGTATACCAGTGGGTCACAAACTACTTATATTGCCTGAGTCACCATCGAACATTGCTTTTATTGACATGCAGTGAGGCTCTCTGATTGACAAAATGCAAACTATGTGACTCAAATGTTCCTTAAAATAAAATAATCCAACAGAGGATAATCCATCAAATAGAATATTTACTTTAAATCCGCCAAAACTTGATTGCTTTTGTTTTGCTTTTACTATCACTTGAGAAAAACAAGGGAAAAGCTATATTCCAAATTTGTTTCTAGCACTGCAAAAATTCTTAGATTTGATACTGATTTCCATGCATAATAATTAATTATCATTCTCTTAAATTATTTTTCCAATCTAGAGTCGAGTTTGAATGTTACATGTGCAATACATATTTATTAAGGTAAGAACTAACATCTTGAAATACTTAGATTTGATCTATAAATTTATAGCTTTCCAGCTTTGTTTTCATTACTGATTTTAGGTAAGTGTAGAATGTATGGAAATTTATCTGGTATTCTAATGAAACTGAAAAGGAGACTGGACTGGAGAAAGTAGCAATAGCATTTTGAAATGTTAATATGTGTTGTGGGTTAATCCCTTGGGCAGTTAAAACCCACACAGCTGCTTGCTCATTCCCCTTACTGTAGGATGTGGGAGAGAATGGGAAGGGTAAATGGGAAAACTTGTGGGTTAAGATAAAGATAGCATTTAATAGGGGAAGCAAAAAGCTGTGTGTGCATCAAAGCAAAATAAGGAATTTATTCACTACTTCACATATAACCCCAAAATAGCAGGGCTTTATCATCCATGACAGTTAATTAAGGAGGCAAATGCCATAAATCCTAATATATCCCCCTTCCTTCTTTTTCCAGCTTTTATTGCTGAGCATGATGCCATTTGGTGTGTGATATCCCTGGAATAAAGCCTGGCTGCATAAATGAAAGTACTGAAGCATGATCCTAAAACAATGTAATTCCCCTAAGGGAAAGAAAGGTCACATCTGTAGCCTCTTCAGCAAACCAGGTGGACCCAGGTGGGCATCTGAAGCACAAGTGGCTACTGAGTGCTGGGGTGGGGGCAGAGTGTGACGGTATCCTTGCTTGCAGGAGGTGTGGGCTGGCTCACCAGGGCATGGGGCTGCAGGAGTAGGTATGGAGCCTCAGGGAGGATGAAGGGTCAGGACCAGCACAGCAGCCCCGTGGAGATGAGCTCCTTAACCCCCAGCATCCCCGTACAGGCGCAGCCAGAGTCTTTGGCCAGGTTCCTGCTGGGGTTCCCTCTACCAGCAAGGATATGAGTAAGCTGCAATGTGTGCCCAGCTGCACAGGCAGATGGAACAAAGGACAACCTGTCCCAGCTGTGTTCTCTTCTAACTTCTTGCACACCCTCAGCCTACTCTATGATGGGGCAAAATGAGAAACCAAAATAGATGTTGATGGTCTGTAAACACGGCTCAGTAACAGCTAAAATATCAATGTGGCAACAAAGCTGCTAACAAAGCCAAACCACTACCATATCAGCTATACGAAGAAAACGAACTCTATCCCAGCCAAAACTAGCACAATCTTGTCCACAATATTGTATTTAATGTCTTGCAGGTAAAATGCTTGCTTAACCCAGCAAAATGTTCCAAAATCTCTTAACAATTATGCCTGAGAAATTGCATCCAGAGGAGGGCAACAAAGCTGGTGAAAGGGCTGGAAAGAATGTCCTATGAAGAGCAGCTGAGGACTCTGAGCTTGTCTAGTTTGAGGAGAAGTAAGCTGAGGGGAGCACTTCTTTGCTCTCTGCAGCCTCCTGACGTGGGGAACGGGAGATGGAAGTGTTTACTAGTGTGTACTAGCTCTCCTTGCTAGTATCCAGTGGCAGGACATACGGCAATGGCTCAAAATGGTGGAGGTTGAGATCAGAGGTCCAGATTAGATAGTAGGAAACATTCCTTTACCTGGGGGGTGGTCAACAACTGGAACCGGCTTCCTGAAGAGGTGACTGATGCCCCGCAACTGTCAGTGTTGAAGAGGCACTTGGACAATACCCTTAAGTAAGGTATGCTGGTCAGCCCTGAAGTGTCAGGCTGTTGGACTATTTAATATTTGTAGTTCTTCTCTGGAACTATTAAGTTCTGTTCTGTTCATTGAGTTCTTTTCTTGGGAATGGCACAATTTAGTTTCTCATACAATGTTTTATTATAATTTATCTACATTATGGGAATGCTCAAAGCACTCATATCGTAAAACAGTTCCCTCTAAATCAGGATGAGTTATGACTAATGGACATTAAGGCAAAGACAAGTCTGCACCTTGGGTCTCAGTTTCAACTCTATAGGTCTGCAACACTCACTTTTTCCTGCTGTCTGGGGCTGCAGTGTATGGAGTTACATGGTCAGTCCATAAACCACTGGTCTGTACTACCACCTGGTAAAGCAGGACAGATTCAGGAAGAGAAAGTTTTCAGTAATTCTTTGTTTCTCAACTTAAGCATGCCTTAATAGTTTTCAAATGTATGCATTTGTAATGAACATGGAGATTTCAGATGACATGAACTCATGTTCAAAGGCTAAACTGCAGTCCCTGTACCAAAAGCCAGATTTATTCTAATGGAGGTCTTCCAGTATTTATTCCTTCTTGTCCCCCCACCTCAACCTTGTTCTTAAAGACCTGAATTCTAACAAATTAATGAAGATAAGTGCCTCTCTGCTTCCTTGGCAGACCTATGCCTGATCCTGCTTCCCCTGGCTACCCCAATTCAGCTTAGTCAATATAAACAGAAGGGCCAAAACATGTCAAATTCATTACCAAACACAAATAAAACCCTGTAATGAAAAACATTAGACAATACTAATACATGATCTAGCTTCTTTTTTTTTCTGCTTTTGGAAATCTATTTGAAAATCTATATTTGAACTGCTGTCTTGTAGCCACATCACAATCTTTGCCATTCTGTTATGACTTCTTTTATCTTTTTTCCCCACAGGAGTAAATATGTGTAATTCTTTGTTGAGTTCTGTCAGTTCGTTACTTAAAAAGCAATTTATGTCAGCAAGTTATGTATTTCAAAATACCAATCCTCTGCCTCAAAATGTAAGCACTTTTCTGGTCACAGACAGTCATCCTATGCTACTTGCTAAGAAAAATTTGTCACAGTGATCCTACTTGCTGTGATTGAACTGGAAATATTACTTTAAGAGGCTAAGGAACGAATATGTCCTTATTCAGTTGCAAGTAGCAATTATGAACTGTCTTTCCTTGTTTGAGTAGGATATAGTATCAGAAGAAAAACTGAGACTTTGCCTCAAAGCAGCTGTCATTAAAGTTTACTTCAAGGAAACAAACTTGCTCTGTTACCTGCTTCAGAGTGATGGCTGTAGCCTTTGTTGCATTTAACTGTAGGTCTTTCAAGTTCAATTGACAAAACTGACATCAAAATTACAAAGAGAGTACTTTATCTATTTTGAGATATAAGTTTTTGGGGGTTTTTTTTGGTCTTATAAAAAAGACATAATGCTAAACAATCTCATAAATTCACTTTGCCCTATTCATCTTTTGCTATGATATTTTAAGCAAAGTGACATTTAAGGAGTCATACCTTACCTGCCAGCACAGATGAATTAGTTTAGAATGTACATTGAGTAGTTAATTTATAAAGGACTGCCTGTGTCACTGAAGAAAGTTGACTATCATCCAGAAGCTCTGTTCCTTGTATTAACCTGTACATGATGAAGTATCTCATATTCTTAGCACATTAAGTTTCAGATATCATTCAACCTAATTCTCTTTTTCCTAACTTTTATAAGGATGTTTATAGGCCTTCGAGGTATAGCTGTCAATGTTCTTAGACATGCAGTGAATGGAAGAATGAAATGGAAATGTGCGGCTTGACTGAAATTTTCAGTCACTTGCACTGTTTAGAATAAGGATGGTGTGGCAGCTGGTGGTTCTAGGTCAGAAAGAACAATAGGAAAAAAATGTTTAATTTTGCATACAAATTCCATGTATAGGAAATGTTTTTATATGTCTGGTTTTTTACTCTGCCTTGTGGAATAGAAATTTGACATTACTTTTTCTTAGTGGTCTCTAAAGAAATTTGTGTGCTATTTGGTGGTATAAACCCTGGAAGACAAAATTAACTAGGGTCATGCCTGAAGTTTTTCCTACTCAAGTGTGAGGATTGAAGTATAATCTTGTCTATATTCTAGATATATTATATGTACAATGTGTATTAGAAGTGAGAAAAATAGTCACAGTAATCCTAAAGTATTTAATAAGTCTTTCAAATATGGAGTGATATTTACATGACACCATTTATTTGCTTTGGCTTACACACAATAATTGAGCTGTTTATTATCTATATGGTCTTCACCAACATGAAATAAAACATGTTTATTTTAAGCATTAAAGTTCAGCTGACTAGTAAAAACTCATTAAGATGCCTGGAACATAATACTTCATTAATATAGATGTAAAAAATCTGATACTTCATGGAAGGGGCTATGGGCTCAATGGAGTGATTGTTGAACTTCCTCATCAACTTCCTCATCCTTCTAAACTGTAACTTTTTTTCCTGTTAAAAAAAAATAAATGTTTCTTCCCAACACACCTTTTGCATGACTTCGAAAATATGTTATGGACAACTAAATTCAGCCCAAAAGTGATCATTTCATAACTGAATCTTGTTTGCTGCCTCTCTCTTTCAAATAAATATTTTGAAATTATGTTAAAGGTTCCTTTTTTTCTTAGTGGAAATGGTTGTTTACACATATTATTAAAGAGAAAATTATTGTTCCAGAAGAATTGCTGTTTAATATTATAAATGGTCAAAAATGGCACAAACGCAAAAGCAAGAATTTAGGGAGAACACTAGAGACAAAAGTTCAATCAGAATTGCAAGTTATAATTCATTAATGTTACTCTAACAAGAGAATAAGTGCACACCTTTGCTGTAAACCCAGTAAGAGTTGTATTATTTTTCAGGATGTCTCTGATATATGGCAGTTTTCAAGGAAAAAGTGCCATGTGGGAGAGTATTATAATGAATTTTTTCTTAGGTTGTTGAAGTGAGAGGACTACATACTCTACAGCATGGAATTTTCATTTCATGGTAGCTGTCCCAGAGTGTTTATTTGGCATGCTAGGACAAATAAGGAAAGTATCCAGTCTAATATTTGTAGGAAGGATTGTGAGTCCATTTAGTTCCTATCTCTGGTATGTTTTTTGGACATACCAGACTGAATTGTCTTTTTGGCTAGTTATTTCCCTTTGCTTCCCACAGTCATCTCTACCCACTCATGCACTTGATGTTATTTCGGGTGTGCTCACAACTGGCAGTGTTATTAAAAGACAGGATGCATAACTGGACAGTGAGCAGCAGGTTAATTTTTTTCACCACAAGACATACAAAATCACTTAATAACTGATGTTTTATTTTTCCAGCTAAAAGTTTTGAGTTTCATTCAGGAAAAAAAATTATTGTTATTGTTCTCCCTAACTGAATATAATTTTGCTATTGGCCAACAGGAAACCTATCTACTGGAAAATAAACCCATCTTTTTATCATATTCTATTTCTTAGCCACACTACTTAATGATAAAAATATTTTTTTTTTGTCTAATGAAATGATATGCTAAATAGTCTGTAGTAATGGATTTTTTGGCAGTACTTATTTTGAAAGCCCCAACAGAGATCACATTGTTGGGTCACAGAATAAATAAAAGCTAGAACACCACTCTAATCAAACCACTTCAATATTGGCCTTCAACATAGCAAGACTAAGTGATCAGGTTACTGAGACTGTAGATTACTTGTATAGTCTAAATGAAGGCAGATGAAATTTCCCAGTGCAAGTTGCCATCCATGTTTTGGTCTTTGAACACTGCAGGGAACTCTGGGAGTGCACCTGCCAGTGTTAAATAATTTATGCCAATCTGAACCTACATGGAGCCAATGTGTGCCAAGGCCCTTTCTGTCATTATGAAATTCTCCATCCAACAGTGGCAGTGAAGTGTTTGAGGTACCTCCCTTAATTTCTAAGAAGCCAGCTCAAGAATGAGAAGCTGCAGTCTGTGCACAAAATCTGTGGTTAAATCTCCCAGGATGTATGTTCAGACAGCCATGGATAAACTACTTCTCTCTTTCAAGCCATCTGGTTTACAGCTAACACTGGTATTTCTGTGCTACATTTAAAATTACTGTGTGAAGCCATTAAGAGATGACAAGCTGAGCATTAAGGCAGTAATTTGAATCAAAGATTGAAGACTTTTCATGACCTTGGTTTTGCATAATACTGCTTGGAATAAGCTGAAAATGAAGTCCAGTCTATGTGAAATAATTAAGAAAAAAACCAACCAAACAAACAAACAAAAAAACCACAACAACAAAAAAACCCAAAACCAATATTGTGTTTTACTCAAATCTCTCTATAAAATGTTATTTGTTAATCATCCTATTTTTTACAGTTCTTCTGAGAGGCTTTCCATTCCCATGCATTTAATTACATAAACCAGTAGCATTTTATTAAGTCATTTCCAATTTCTACCACTTGACAGCTTCTCTTTTGCTGTAGAAAATATTTTTTCTGAATATTCCATAGCCATGTTGGTGGGAAACTACTTCTGTTTCAAGGTGTGTAAAGCTCAGTCTGTAGATGCTCAGAAAGGTGAGATGGGTGCTTGTTGAAGCGTGGCAGGATGGTGGAAATGCTGCAACCTCCCTCGAAGCATCTCCTTCAGAAGCCGCTCGGGGTGAGGCCACAGGAACAGGCATTCCAAGTCCATGCACACACACACACCACAGCTGGATCAGCGAAGGAAGGACAGGAAGGGTCTTTGTATGATGTATTCCAGAGAAGGTTTGTTGCATCCACCAAAGGGATCAGAGACAAAGACCAGACCATGCGGTCTGGAGAAGCTGAAGTATGGGAGGGCACGGGGGGGTGGTGCAAGGGCAGGGCAAAGGGCAGTGGCCTTTAGGGAAGATGGGCTGGCCAGCAGGGGTACACAACTAATGAGGGAACAGGGAAAGGAGAAACCAGGGAAGGTTGTGAAATATGGGAATCAGTGAGGCAAAGGTCCATGAGGGAGTCTTGTCTGTCCCCCAGGAGTAATGAACTCTATGGTCTGTCTGTCCAAGGCAATGCTCTGGGCAGCTCCCTGAGGGGGAATGATTCAGAGGATTCCACAGGTGCTGGCTCTTTAAAGGTGAGCTGCAGACAAACGGAGATGCATTGCTTACGACACTGACCACACAGCCTATTTAATATATCATGTGTTTTTTACTGTATGGGTCATTTTTTGCTGCATCATTTTGTTTATTATGTGGATGTGTCTTTTAATTCCTTTATGGTATCTTCTAAGGTTGACTGTCTGCCTTTAAATTATGTTTGTCTCAGAAAAATAAGCTTGAAGATAGTTAGAGACTAATTTTAAAACTGATCAGAAGTAATTCTGCTTACTATAGCCCTGATGCTGCATGTCACTTTTTAGTATTGGAAGTGATGTCTCTGACGTTAGTAACATTTTCTTTATATTTATTTTGGGAACTTTTTCATTGTATTTCATTTGAGTCCAGTGGACTTAAAAATTTTCATGTTGTAGGGAAGTCTCTTTAATTTTTGTTATGCTTATTTAGAAGATAGTTTTCCATTATCTGGGGGTGGAATCAACTTAGTATACTGCCTTTATAAATTTCATTAACTGCTGGTCTGCTTGATGTGTATAATTACCAGGCTGATTCCATTTGTGAGAACCACAGTGGCCATTAGGTTTTATGTTGTACTGATGTCTGTTATACTTAGAAACATTAAAGACTTCTTTAGATAGATCTAAGACACCTTTCTTCCAGAGTTTCAATTGCTGCACCTCTGCTGTTGATTCCTGTTTAGTGTACATGAAGTGAGGAACAGCTTTTGTTTTCCTCATGTTTCTAGTTCTTCTCTAGAAACTGCAAACACCTGCTCCTAAGTGAGGTTTTATAAACTGAAGAAACTGAGGCAAAGAGTGAATTTTGTGATAGTTATTACTGGAATGAACATTGCTACTAAGTTCTTATTTATTCATTTATTTATTCATTTATTATTTATTTTATTATGATGTTGAATGGAATATAACAGGATTTTTTGGATGGCTCCACATAATTCTAGGGGTTTTAATTTTAAAAAAAAAATTATTTTAAATTAAACTGAATTTTGAATTAAACTGGGAATCATTGAGTTTGGACATCTGTAATACTCCATCTAGACTAGTAACTGACCAGCCAACCAACCTGATTTTAAGGTAGAGGTCTATTTTGAGCTGTTCATTGTTGTGTTCAAAAACTAACATTTTGTACTTGGTGGTGACCACAGGTAACAATAGAATGCTTATCCACGCAATTATTATTTGGAAATGTTTCTTAAGGATCCATTCATCTTCTAGCAAGAGTTGCATTTAAATATCTGACTGTGACATTAGGACTGTGACAGTTGAATAAACAATATGTGAAGCAATTAAATTATGGTGTCTGAATGTGAATATCTGTCCTATGTCCTCAATCAGCTGTCTTTTTGTAAGCTGAAGAAACTTATATGATTTTATTTTTGAATGTAGAGTGTTGCCTAATATCAAAAGACAAAAACTCTTGGAACAGTATTAAAATGGCAGGATAAAAAAGCAGTTCTTTTTCGGAAGCTCCCAGGTGCCTCCCTAGTTATGGTTTGTGGACACACATGACACTGGATTTCTACAATCTTTATAAGTTTAACAAATTAGCATAATTAACAAATATTGTCCATTTAGAACAGCACTTGGTTATGTAATTATCACCCAGGTACTGCCCCACTGGAGTTGGTCCAGGGCTTCTTTGCCCCATTTCTTGTCTTCTCAGACTCTGACTGGGAAACAAAATGTTCTTCTTGTAGGTTCTCTTCTTAAAAATAAGATTAAACAGTATTTCAGGATTGTGTTAGAAGGTTTACTTATTACTCTAAAATCTAAGAGAAAGGATAGGAAAAATACCAGCAGCTATATAACCCCAAATTAATAATCTACAAAGTTACAAATACATGAAAAATATATAAAAGCTGAAATCTTTAGGCATCAACAGAACCTCTTCTAACTTTGGCTATCCTTTTCCACTCTTCTCTAAGCTTTATCAACTCTGCATCCTTTTAAAGTTTGGGAAGAGAATATTCAAGTTTAGAGGTTGCAGCGACTGGAAACTTAAGCCAGTCCATAATGATGTTCTATCTTTTACAAAGTTCCTTTCCTAATTGTCCCTAAAACCTGATTTACTTTTTAGACCACTGCTGGATCCTGAATTTATATTTCTGTGAATATCAAGGGCTAGCTAAGAGACATAATCTTATTTCAGGGTAACATGACTTGATGTTTTGGGGTGTGAGTGTTCCTTTCACATTTAGGTATTTAGTATTCTACTGAATCCTACAGAAATTCTTTGCAGTTCTTCAGGGATGCTTGTATTTTCCCTCTTCTGAACTACTTTATCAGCAATTGTGATCTTACTCTTCTTCTTTCTCAGTTTCTATACAACAGCACTGATGCTAGCATACATTTGTAACTCTACTGGTTACCCTCTCCATGGTGAAAACAAGACAGTTTACTCCCACTTTCTGTCTTTTCACCAATTATTTATCCATGAAAGACACTTTCTTCCCAGGCCAAAGGCCCTTTACTTCCTAAAGAACACTCAATGAAAGTCTTCAACTACAGTCTCTTATAAATTCAGTCTGCCTCTATTAATTTTGATCTTCATTATTCCTAGGCTTGCTGAAATTTGCAGAGGAATCCAGGGATTCTGTGACAAATTATTTTCTTTATTACAAAAACTTGTGGTCTCTTCCCTAAAATATAATTTTCAGTCAGGTGACCAGACTTCCGGTCTTTTTATTTATGCCTTCTATTATGATTTTCCCACTGTGAATGTCAGGCTTAAAAACCTGGAGTTTCTTGAGTCTCTTTGGCTATTTTCCAGTTCTCTGCTCTGAAAGGGAGAGGTTAGCTGTTAAGCTATTTCATTTTTAGGATCCCTAGGTGATTACCACCTGGCCTTGGCAGTTTGTTTCCTTTTATTGATTTCTTCCACAACCTCTCCTGCCACCACTTCATCTTCTAATCTGTCCCTGCACATAAGGAAAAGCTCCACAAGAACAAATACAGAAAAGTCCCTTTCTGGTATGTATTTTCTTCTTACACAGCAGCTTTTATATTGGGATTTTTCACTACTCTTCCAGGTTATTTGGTATGTTTCTCTAGTAATTACTCATCTTTTGTCTCACCTGGCAACTGGAAAATGTGTGAACTTGCCCAGAAATAAAATAAACTTTTAACAGCCTCTGACATTTTATTCTGGGAAAGTGTAAGAACCATGACCAATACATAACTCTAATCTCTCCACTCTCCATAGTTACTTTAGTACAGCTGATTTAAGGTACAAAAATAAGATTATATACAGAGGTCTGAGAAATCTATTTTGCATGTGTTGTGGTTGAACTCCAGCTGGAAGCTAAGCACCCCTCAGCTGCTTGTTCCCTTCCCCCACCCTCACCCGTGTTGGGATGGGGAAGAGACTCAGAAAAAGGTAAAACACATAGGTTGACATAAGAACGGTTTAACAATAAAAATATCAAAAGCAGGAGCAGCAATAATAATAAAAACAATACAAAGTAAGAGTTTTAAATAGTGGTTTTATTGAAGTCATTTGGATAATATTACGTATGTGTTTAACAATGTAAATAAATTATTCTTTGTGTGTATGACCTGGAGTATGTCTGCATAAGGAATTATAGGTAAAAACATTTTAAGTTAAAAAAAAAATAGGAAACTAACAGAGGTGACAGCATTAACTAACAGAAGTTTTGTCGTCTTAAGTTAAATCCTATCAAAACATAGAGATAAAGAAAAAGAAATACCAAACAACCCTGGTCAAATACTGGTGCAGCATTCTCAGGAAGGTTTTGGGATCTCTATCCTTGGATATATTCATAGCCTGAGTGAACATCGTGCTGGTCAACCTGGATGGTCATCCTCTTAGTGGGAGGATTGGACTAGATGATCTCCAGAGGTCCCTTCCAACCTCAGCCATTGTGTGTTTCTGTAGCGAAAGGTGAGATTACATTTCTTACAACAGTAGGCACATTGTGTTGTTTGTCTGATTCCTCTTATAGGGACTACAGTTTCAGAATTAAATAAGAAGAGGAAATACAATTAAATGTCTTATCAAAAGAATATATTTTCTGACAATGAGACGTCTAAATGAGAGAGCTTACAGCAAATCCATTATTAAACAAATTTTGAACCTATATTTTAATTGGAAATATAAAATATAATAAAATTTTGACCTAAATCATGGAGGATTCATGTTTGATATTTTATTTCAAATATTGTAAACAATATTATAGTTTTGGGCAAAAGCTTTCAATCTAGCATTTTTATACATGTAGTTTATTTTGGTATGGAAATACTGATTCTGGTGTTATTTTCTGCCTTCCAGAAACCTGAAATTTAGATTCAAATATTTATTTAAGATTTGTTTAATCAACTGAGGCTTTAAAATTAATTTTCCCTTCTCTTTCTTCACCTCAATAAATCACCATGGCCAGTCTGTATTTTAAAATGCCTTTCTACCAGGGATTTACAAGGTTTTTTAAGAGAAGAAAGGGAGAAAAGTGTCTCTAAGAAGGAAGGCTATGTGGATTAGTGATGATGAATGGTATTTTCCCTTTAATGTTGTGCTGTTTTTGAAAGTAAAAGGAACAAGGCAAGGGAACTAGCATGAAATTGAAATAAAATAGAAGTTTAAAATAAAACCTGTGGAAAAATTGAGAATTTAATGGTTTTAGGTCTAGAGACAATTTTTCTGCCAACCTTGGTCATAGCTGATGCTGGATTTTTTTTTTCTTTTTCTTTATTTTTTCTTCTGTTTTAGTGTCTGAAATGCACTTTGCTATGCAATTGATGCTTTATGTGTGCCCTCTGCCCTTACACAAACTGAAGCAGTTGCACTAAAAGTTGAGTACTGTCAAATTCTAATGGCATGACAGGAAACATTTGATTCTTTTGCAATCATGATACTTTTGTTACAGTGATAATGAATGCTTCTCATGAGAGATGTTCAAAATTCAAATCAGAAGAACAAAAAATTGAAATCTTGTCATTTATATTTTAAACCACTTTGACCATAAATACTAGGCAAGGGCTCTAATCTTAAATTAAATTCCATTTGGATTATGGAATTTGATTTGTTACCGTAGCAAGCAGAGCATATTTGAGTGGTTTCTACAGTTTTTCTTTAGATAATGGTGATATGCCTCATTTTTTCCCCCAAGCAGTGGGAAATTTTTGAACTCCTTGATTAGCTGAGTAGGTGTCTAAAATGATAAAATGGTAGGTGTTAAGTGTATATTAAATGTATAACAATTAGTGTGTAGGAGTGAAGTAGATTAAAATATGAAATTTGAAATTCCCTGATGTGGAAAAATATCTTATTCATCCGTATTCTCATCATATTAACATCAGAACTCAGCTGATGGTTGTTTATCTTAAAAATAAAGACCAGGAAGTATTAAACTAAAATGTTTGAAGTCAAGTTCTAACATTCTTTGTATTTGCCATTTCTGTTCCTTAGACAGACTCCTGTAGACAAACTCTTGTTTGCTTCAAGGTAGTAGAAAAGATGTGAAATGAAAGAAGAGAACACATCAGTGATCCTTCCCCTGAGGTAGAAAGCAGGTAAGAGTGCATCTGGTATCCAGGGGAATACTTCCTGTATACTTCCTGAATGCTTCCTTTGAATATCCTGTTGGTAAAGCAAACTCTCTTGTTTCAAGAAATTTTGGTGAAGGCACAAACCCACAAATCTATATGTGATTCTAGAAGTCATTTTCACTTCTTTATGGCGGGCTGTTAATGTATTAAGACGGGCAGGATGTTGGCTTGGCTGTTAGTTCAGGACCGACAGACCTTTACTTTTAAAAGAGCCTTAGAAGATGTTTACTATCATACGGAATAGACTATTATTTATGAGTATTTCTTTACAGTCTCAATCCTAAACTGAATTTTACCTCATTCTTGAGTTGGATGCCCTTGAAATATCTTGGAAAAGTTCAAACAACGTCACTCTAGAACCATGTAAAAATTGTTTGAGATGAAGTAAAACCAAAGAATAAACACGATCAAATCACAGGCACTTTGATATTTCTTGTTAGTTGCAGGCAGAATAGCTGCGTACTTAAGTAATGATAAAATCTTTGGAAGTCGGCATTTTTCCGTATATTAGGCTCAAGTTTTGCCAGCAGGTTGGGCTGTGCCGGGGCTGCCCGGCCCGGCCCCGGGCGGTGCCCGCGGCTGCAGCGGCCCCAGCGCAGGGCACGGCTGAGCCCCTCAGCCCCGGGGAAAGCCTGGGCAAGGGAGGGCAAAACGCTGCCCGGCAGCCAGGGCTGAGCCAGGGGAACCGAGCGAGGAACAGCCCTGCGAGCCCCGAGGGGACAGCGGGAGCGGGGACGGGGCAGGAGAGACCCGGCAGGGATGGCCCTGCGGCCTGGGAGAGAGCCCGGCCGGGCAGGGGTTTGCCTGCGGGCACTGGGATGGAGCTGTTAAAGCTGCTGCCGGCAGCCTTCCCTGGGGGAATTCTGAAATTAGGCTGGTATTCATGATGCACTTCAGGCTGTTTGGAAGCTATGTGCACAGAGTTCTGTTGGCTTAAACTCAAGGTAAATTCCTTCAGAAACACGTGTTTTCTTGAGAATGGGAGAATAAAGACAAATGAGGGACAGGAAGAACATGAAATGTCAAAATAACATCTTGGGATGTTTGATGACCATTTCAGCAGCAGATGTATCCAACTCTCTGTTTCAAGGCAGCATGCTCCCAGTGTCAATATTCCATTCTGTTATGCTTTTCTGCTGCACATTGCACTGGTTAGAAGTTGAATATAACAATTTTTTTGCTTATTATGTCAATTGAATCATTTGCCTTACTGTCTATCTTGCAGGATGATTGTGACTAGTGATGAATTAATGTATTATTTTCAAATTAATCAGTTTTTTGAGAAACAATTAAATTGTAACCTTCACCTGGGAAGAAAGCAGGACATTTTCTGTACTGAAGAAAGGGTACTCAATGCTTTCAAGAAGTGGCTTTCCCTTAACACAAATACATTCAGGAAATTACATTGGCTTCAGTGAAGCTGGAATCCCAGGGAAACAGGGTGTCATACATTAAATTTTATGGGAAAAAATACTCCAAAACAAAAAAACTGAAAACCACCAAATACCAAACCATGGCCAAACAATAAATAAAAACCAAAACAAAACTCAAGGTTTTAAGCTACTGCTGAGAAGATTACTGTTTAAGCTTTTTCTAGTATAATTCTCGTAGATCTATGAAGAGAGTATTTGCTTTTCCAATCCTGAAAGGTAGGAATTCTGTCATTGAATGTGGGCAGCATTTTTTGTGAAGAAGTCATCAGTTGTAAAGTATGTACTTTTACAGGAAAAATAGTCTTAGCTTATTCAATTAATGAAATGGAAGGAATAACAACTTTTTGCATTTGGGATTCATGTAGCTTTTCTCTCTTGGAAGGATGGCTGAAAAATAAGTATACTATGGAAAGTTCTTGAAAACAGTTAAAGATTTAGAAAATTTAGAAAATTTGTCAGTCTTTAAAAATTAAGCAAATATCTTTACTATGGATATTAGCGAGTGATTTGATGATAGTCAGCACTTCCGTGGAGGAAAAAAAAAATAATTTAAGAGTTTCCCCTTCTACCAGGAAAGAACATAAAAGAGGCAGTAAGGAAGCTAATGGTAGTTAACAATTCACATCAATATAGAATACAAAAAGTTAAAGATGAAAAGAATAAAAAGAATAATTTTTAGTCAGTTATATGTCCTTTTGACTAACAGCTGATTTGGAGGAAAATACTGCATTGAGACAGATGCACTGACACTGATGTCTGGTAAAGCAGAAACAGATCTCAATTCCTTAAGCTGAAATTAATTTTGAAACAATCAAAGTCTTAAACAGTTAAAATGATGCAAACAAATGGTTGAAGTTGAGCTCAAAAAAATAACAAAACAGTCAGACTTTTCTAACAGTTTGTAACAACTTTTTTTTTGACAAAACTTGTTTGTGAGAACCCATTCAAAATGAAAAAAAATGGTTTTCAGGTATTTGTACCAGAGGAATTTTTAAAATTTTATTATAATTACAGCAACATAGCAAAAATAAATTAGTCACCGAGAGATCTTAGGTTTCTAGCAAAGATAATATTTCTCTAGCTAAAATTTTATTTTGCAGTACTAATTTAGTCAAAATCTATTAAAACTAATGAGCATTCAGCATGGATTTTACTTTATAACTGGATCAAGAGTTTATGAACATTGATTGTGACTATTGTAGCAGAGAATGCTCTCCCAAAGAGTTACTAATAACACAGCAACAATTTTTTAAATTATTTAATACATACATTTCCTCAAAGCAGACATTATGTGAAGTATATTTGTCTGCAATTTTTAATAAGTCACACAACTAGTTAGAGTTTAATGATTTTACGTAAGCAAATATGTGCATGGAGGGTAGCCATGCCAAAGATATTTTGTCTTGCTTAATACCCATACTTCACCAGGAAAACTTGGGCTCCAAGCAGTGAAAGGTAATGTGGCTATTCTCAGCTGCCATTTGAAATCTACATTTGGTGTACTTAGCAACAAAATTTTTCCTCAGGATTTATAGTCATGATACACCCACAGATATCTAATGTGCTGACAAAGTGTAATCTTGGAGCTATTCAGTAAACAGCAATCACGCAAAATGTGCTGGAAATTCCCTATTGCTGGTAAAAGTGGGCTCTGCAGTGCCATTACTGTGTGATCCATGCAGCTTGTCAGGATGCATGAAGAGGACAATGAACAGCACTGAAGAAAATGAGAAAAACCATAAAGTGAAAATACTCTTTGCTGATAGCATTGAATTGTGGTCTCCTAATCACAAGACTAATTAGCAAAAATCAAAATCTTGACAGTAAAAGTGCCTTAAACACAAATGGAGAGCTGCCATGGATTAAGAATCAATCAGAGGGATGGCAGGACATCTCTGCAAAAGGAAGAATATTTTCTTGCCCAAGATGCTTTCTGTGCCCAGGCAAGGGATTTGGAGCTGATGAAGTCAGAAAGAACAATATCAGTGATCTGATTTTACCTCCCATATAATGCATGATATAGAAATGTCAAATACTAATTCCTTTTTAAAGTTGAGTATATTTGAAAAGTTTAAATTCCTAGACTTATTTTAAAAGTCTGCAGCAGTAGAAAAATTTGTGACAGTCACTGACAGATTCAGGATTGTATCAGAAGAGGTTAACATTACTGTTTAAATCTGCCTTTGCTATCCCTTGATAAATTTGTTAGATCTCTTTGTTGGGTACATGCCTCTCCCTTCACTGGAGTTTGCCCCTGAAGCTCCTTACTGGCTCTATGTCTTGGACAACAGATTTTGTTCTTCTTTTTCTATTTGACCTCCAATTAAAAGCGGGCTATTTTGATCTCTGCCTCTAATTGCAAAAGGAGTCATCAGAATGACACATTCTTTTTAGTTAATACCTCATACAATTTTTATATTCTTTTATAATGCATGCATAGCTATTAATCTATCCATTAACGCTGGAAATTAGGTTTGAACATCAAATGAACAATTTGCTCTTTCCTAATTAAAATTTCTAGACAAATGCTACCAAACAACTTACGTGAAGTTTTGTTTACATGGAGTTAAAAAGAATTGCACCCAGAGCTGTTTGAAAATATTTTTAGTTTTAAATGGAACCAGTAGATTTTAGACATAAATTTTTACTGTAGATTGCAATGAGTATTGAAATATTTTAAACATACTTACCTTTAATTAATTCTTTCAAATACAACATCAGCAGAGAAGTGCATACATATCTGTCAGAAATACCAGAAAAAAAAATTGTATATTTTTAACAAATGACAGTGATTTAGCACACTTTTAATTTATTAGATGCAAATAATAGAAATCTTAAGGTCCACTTAGGCAAGATGTGTCATTTTTCTGATAAATTATACATCTTTTAGGGTGTAAATCTATTTGTATCTTGAGAAGCATTTATGGCAAGTATTCAAACCTTTATTAGTTAGGGGGGCACAGCAGGAAAAAAATAGTCAAGTATGCATTTTAATTGTAAGAAATTAGTGCAGAAAATGTAATAATCTAGCAATAGAAAGAATACCATAAAAACAGGTGAAAAAAACCTGAATTCTTTGATGTTATTGCAAAAATATATTTTATAAGTAATTTGGGGTCTGAAGTCCAGGCATAATTAATTCAGAATATGTATTCAGATGAAGATTAAATAACATATTTAGAAGAATTCTAAAGAATTGGAAGATTTTACACATTCTCAGATTTGTCTTATGAAAGCACATATAGATTTACACTAATTTGTTGTGCTTTGAAATTACTGCATGTAAAGAAAAAAAAAGAGGCAAAAAATATTTGAGGTTATTCAGGTTCTGATTTATCTTTTTTCTTTATTTTAAGGATATATACCTGAAATCAGCACATAGGTATTGTTATACTGAAAGAAATATACCACATTTTCTTACCCCTGACCTGCAAGGATTGGCTGAAAAGCTGTTCTGCAGAATTCTGTATTTTTTGGGTACCACTGGGACTGCTTAGCAGACATTTTGATGTAAAGGTCAGGAAGTTCTCAGTAATTAAATATTAAGCTAATACTTAATATGTGGCCTTCTGTGATCAAAATAGATTTAATTCCTCTATAATCTTAAATTAGTCGGTCTTTCTAAGCCTTTGCACACCGCTTACAGAACACAGCTTATGATTTTTCTTTCTTTTAAAATTATTATTTCACTCTATCTCTCTGGCTGTTCAGAATAGGGATTATTAGCACATATGAAGTGGAAGTGATCTTTTTTTTCTAATTTTCCAGCAATATGTCGTATAATCCACTTCTTAAACTTAGCAAGTTCCAAAGAGCACTCAGCTTTCTGCATGTCATTTACTCCTGCCTTTCTAGGTTAGAGTTTACATACTTCATCTGTGCTTAGACCATATTTCTGTATGGTAATTCTTTCCTGTCACCTTTTGTTTCTCCAGGTGAAAACAGTCCTGTTCTTCTGGTCTTCACTTACAGGATAAGATTTCCATTTTCCATGTTTGTCTTTGATGAACATGCATACCCACAGCTGGACCTGATGTTCCAAATAAAACTCTAAGACCTCCTGCACTTAATAATTCTTGCTCTCTGATGAAAATAATTATCCTGATACTAAGATTTTATTTGTCTTCTTTGCAACTGCATCAGAAGTCTAATTTATGGTCATCCTATGCTGTGTACTATGTTCAGTGCTTTTCTGTAGATTTTAACTCTAGAGCTTCATAACTGAAGGGATTTGTGTTAAGCAGAAAAGTGAGTTTAAACTTATTGTAGTAGGTTGGTGGTTTTTTTTCATTACAGTCCCCGACAGAAGGAGATACAAGAAATTTTGTGGCTTGGCATTTTCTGCAACAAAGGCCCAAGCAAAGGCAGGAATGTAGAACATGAAGTCTAAATACGTTTAGTTGTTACTAGTAAAGTAACATGGACTTTTACATTTAATGCTGCTATGATAGACCAATAAACAAAATAACTATATCTGATTAGGGATGAAGATGTACAAACTGAAAAGTGCTCTTATAATACCATATATCTCTACATAAATATATGTGTAGAATGAAATGGTCCAACAATGCTCAAAACTGGATCCCGAATTCTTCTTTGGATATAAGTGGAGTAAATAATCTAGAAGAGTTTATCTGATGCTGACAAAAGAAGTATTTTCAGCAACTAGTGTTAATTCTCTAAGTTCAGGCTGCTGGGCAGCTTTGACTATTGACAGTTTTGTGCTCTAGACCTATCATGGCTCACTGATAAAGATTTGGTTTTTTGCAGGCAATGCTTAATTCAAGAGATCTACCAGATTAATTTAGCATGTTAGATGTAAAGCCTTCATGTGTTATGTTATGTTGTTTTCTACATATTTGTATATCTTTTTTTCAGAATATGTTTGAAAATATTTCATGTCTTCAGTTTTCCCCTACTCCCCTATTTTTTTTTTCTCCAGTTGCCTCTTGGTGATAAGTTGTATTCTTTCCAGATTATTTTGTCAATATTTGTTCCTGAAACGTGTATTGGTTAATTAATCTCTTCTTAATTTTTAATTGAAACATTCTTCAGTAACCAGCATCAGTGGTGTCCTCCTAGCATTCCTGAATTATGGCATTCTAAAACTCAGGTCCATGGCTTATTAAAGTACTCATGTGTATCATCACTGGACTATGTTAAATAGGTTAATTTAGAAATAAGGCTTATCAAAGATGGGGTAAAATGTCTTATCCCTTGACTATTTAGAAATGAGTGGAGGAGAAAAAAAATAATGAATACGTCCATAAGTTTTTCTTTTGAGTTAAGATTCTCTTTAAATCTTCTGTAATGCCTTATAGCATCTTTATTTCATCTGATTTAAAATTTAATGTCAATATAAAATGCCTAAATGTCAAGTCATGGCCAGCCATATTTAAGAATTGCACAATTGGCAACTAGAAGATATCCATATTTCACCTCATTCTGAATAAACAGTCATCTCCACATATAAACCAGCTTCTCAGCAGGAAACAAAACGAGGATGAGTATCTGTAGCTGTATCCTTGGAAGGTTTTTGAGCAAATAACAACACTGTGACACACGCATGGAGTGTTTGCATTGTAATTGAATGCATGTGTGTATGTATTTATATATATATGTATATATATATATATATGTATATGTATATATATACATATTTTTGTGTATGTATGTATGTATATATACATCAGAGAGTTAGGGATTTCCTTGATGGGGGTGCCTGGAAGACTGACAAATCACATCAGTTAAAAAAGTTAAAGCAATGCTTTACTGGATTGATGTTCATTAAGGGCACATATGGGCAGTGGTTTGTTTTTAATGACCATCAGTCATTAGATGCTCAGAGAATCATTCCTTAACTATCCTGTTTTGATCAGTGCTAAGTAAAGCTCACCAGGGCGGATGCTGGCTCTCAATGCTGACTGTTGTCTTTGGTCATCATTGGTTTTAGCCATTAAGGTCGAGGTCATCAGGCCTGAGAGCAGGAAACAAAATGCACATAATTTTCCTTCATTTTCTTCCCTCAGTCAGTGTAAGGTTTTTGTTTGTTTGGGGTTTTTTTGCTTTGTTTAGTTGGTTTTCAGGGGTGTATTTTTGTTTATTTTCATTTTGTTTTTGTGGTTTTTTTTTTTTTTTTTTGGTTGGGTTTTTTAGTTAGTTGGGTTTTTTATACTTTTTACATACTCAAAAGAATAGGGGAAGATCTACCTGTTCCAGGTCTGGCTCATTTCCTTTTTTTTTGCTTTTGCCAGATGTCTTTCTTGCTTCTTCCAACTCTTTAGTTCTTGAATTGCGCATTTTACAGCATACACATTTTTCTGTGCTCTGCTTGTGCATCCTCTACTGCTTTTTAATACAAGTTACTATGAACTTCCTTGATCTACATCTGCTTTAGAGGGGCACCAACACCCTGGTTTGTCTGCACGTGCATTAGGTAGCTCCTGGAGCTCCTTCTCTGTGCTAAGGACAACCAGGGACTACTGATGTGCCCAGTATGCTGTGCTGACCTTGTCCCATCTCTCCCAGGTCATGGCTACTCTGAATGTTGAAACAGAGGAAGCTTTCACTCAGCAATGAAATGAATATGCTCAAAATCACCCACAGATTTAGAAACTGGACAAGAATTCCTCCTACATAATTTCAGCAGAAAGAAAGTTTTTTGCCTTCGCATACATACCTACTTCCATGCTTTTTCTTCTCAATTTGTTTTTGTATTTATGTATCCCCCCTGTATTTTAATGTCTTATGTGGCATTTGAAAAAAGTTGCAAAGATGTCTTATATACATATATAAGATATTCCTCCCTCAAAATACATTTCATATTTAAGTAGTCTACTACTACTGGTATTAATGGTAGCTGTGTTTCCTTTTTTTTTTTTTTTTCCCTTTTCTCTTGTCCTGCTCATACTGACAACTATCTGTGGTTAGTATCTGAGAAAGATTATAGAAGAACTTAGGTATGAATACACTACTATAAATCACATTTAACAGTAGAGACAGTAGTATACATTAAATAATTATCTTGATTTAAAGAACATTTGACTGATTAAATGCTGATGTAGTTCTCCTCACTCAAGAAAGCATAATAACCTTTTTATATAAAGCCAACTTTTTGAAAGTCTCCTTGAATTTCTTCCAGTTGAATCTGGTCCTTTGGAAATGTCTGACTCCTACAAAGAGAAATGTGTGTTGGATAATTTTTGCTTCCATGGTTCCATCTCCTCTGTAAAACAGGAGTTTTGCTTTTCTAGTACAACATGTTGCCAGAAGCTTACTTTTCTACGTTTTAAACTTGCCAAGGTTGCTACTCACTGCCAGAATTTTGCTGTGGATTTTTAAAGACCAGTCAGTGTCACTTGTTTTTCTAGTAGCTAATTATTATTTCATGAGTGAACAGCAGAGAAAATGTTTTGGGTGATTTGGCCTTTGGAATCCAGTGTTGTTGGTATGCATATTGTGGTGAAGTTCATTTAAGGTTACACTAAAATTCTACGGAAAGGCATATGGATAGATATAGAAGACTGGGTAATGGGAAGGGATGTCAGGAATTACAGTGCTCTAGATAAGCAGAAAGTAGAAACTGCCTTTTTCAAAATATACTCAGAGAGCTTTTAAGGCTTTTTCAGGTATGTTATAATGGTAAATGCTAAGTAAGAAGCCTGAAGAACTCTGGATCCTGTCAATAATATTAACCTAACAGAAGATATTAACATGTGGAAGATCTTTGTGAGGAATCATACTGTTATAATCTCCTGTTATAATCAGGTTAGCTGACTTTGACATGTTTTGATTTATCCCAAGCTGTGGAAGGACAGGTTTAGCCCATCAGTGCTTAGAGCATTCCTGTTTTTCTTCTGTTTCTAGTAACTATTTTATGTCATGCATAATGCTGTCCAATCATCTGGATGAAAATTTAAATAAGGAAAGGAAAAAAAAAAGAACAAAACCAACTTCTACTGAGTTGTCATTCAGAAACTGTTCATGATTGGCTTTGGCAGACAGTGAAATTAGTGTGTCAGAATATTATCTGAATTTTTCAAAGCATCATTAAAGTGGTTTCTAGCTTTAATTCCAAGAAGCTCTAAGTGGTTCACTTTTAAAACTGACACATGGGAATATGAATTAATTAAAATTTAAATATACTGAAGCTTTTCCATGTGGCTTGGAATTTTTTCTATTCTCCTATGAAAATACACAAATTTCAGAGATGAACAATAAGGTTTGATAAAACTAAACATTAAAAAGAAAAAAAAAAGAGGTAGATTTAATAAATGCAAATCTAGCCAGTTAAAATCTGATGACTAAGGATAAAATCCAAGAGAGATTTATTTCCCATTATCTAGAACTCAAGGATTGTATGGAGAAATTACTTTTTAAACTCATTTTTAAAGATTGATCATTCAGTCCTTTAGCTGGCATTGCAACTGATTGTGTACTTTAATAACATTTCTATTCTCCCCCTTTTTGCTGGTTTTATTCTTAGCTTTATCTACTGTTTCTTGTCACCCAGTGTACTTATTATCTCTTTCCCACAGAAACAGGATTTTTAGATGAAATAGTAATCATTATTATTATATGTTATCATAATCTATTATTCTTCTCTTAAAGAAACAGAATTCGAGCTACCATTGTTGAAGAGGCAGTGGTTGTGTATTTCTAAAGATAACATCACAATGTATATACTTAAAAAATGTTTATGTTGGCAATTGTCTACAAGACTAATCCAGAAAAGTATGGCTTCTTTTTCTCAGAAATGCCCTAAATAATGAGGGAGACATGTTCATGTATTTTCATCCCAAAGTGTGCACTTTCTACTGTTGTCTTTCCAAGTGTGCCCCCAGCATTTCATTGTTTTTTGCAGTGGGATGTGTTATTCAATGGTGAGACAGGATAGAGTTAACTATTAGTTTTAATTGCAACAGTACAGATTTGTCACATGCTTCTCCTGATAATTCATTGCTCATATTTGTTTTCTCCTGCTATTACTAAATGGCAAATGCAAAATGATATAACAAAGATTAGAAACAGGTACCGTATACTTAATTCTTTTTTTTTTTTATGACATAAAGATGTAAAAAGGGCATAACTAATCTTTTAAAAAGTCCACATATGCTGAATGAATACAAAATTCTATGCTTCTTAAATCTTAAACTAAGAAAACGGTCTTTCATACTCCACCTTTAAAAGGAAACAAATAGAGGACACTGAGAACCCTAAAATTATTAACTGTTGGTAACTGTTACTCCACATGTAATTTCAGGTATACTTTATTCTCAAATACAATTCCATACAACACATACTTGCACTATGTATGATCCTAAGGAATAAAGATAACATTTGGTGTATTTGGCAAGATTTTCAATCAGGTAAAAAAAAAACCAACCAAACAACCAAACATCAAAATTCGTATTGTTGGATGAGATATAATAGTGGAATAAATGGATGCCATTGACATCAAGCCAGGAAAACATCCTAGGACAGGTAGATAACCATATTTTTATTGAAGTATGTATAATACAGTTTTTAGTAAAATGTCAGGTCTGTCTGTAGTGCTTTTCCCCCCTCTTTTAATGAATAAACATCAAAAAGTATGCACTGTAACATATAACAGCTTCACATGATTTCTTTTAAATCAGGGAGGTGAGTTTTTCAGAAACATATTTTTACAGTAAGAAAAAGTGTTGTGTTTTCAAGGAATTACATATTTGGTTCTCTTATTTTTGCACAGTTTATTGCTGAAATGACATTAACAAACATATTACTAGAACCTTTGATACAGTCTTATACTTGCTTGGTTAATTTGAATTCTAACTGTTTATGAATTCTAATTTTCTGTGGAGCAGAAACCTCTGTGTAAAGCCCAAATCTGTTAGGCTTTGTTTCTTAAACACTACCAAAATGAATGCTTTCCCCCATTAAAATAGTTTCCCTGTGGAATTCTACATGGAATTACTCAGGTATATTCCAGTTACATTTTCAGTCTCACTCGGCTGAATTTATTTGCAGTTTCTTTATAAGGTAATGTGTGTAAGGTAAAGAAAATAATTGGATATAAACTTCATTCTTAGTCTGTCCATAGGAGTACTGTATTAAGTTATTTTCTTTGAAAAAAATTATATTACAGTTATATTACATTTATACTACAGTTTCAGTACTGTTTATAACAATTTTAAAAGTACAATAATCAGAATAATTTTTAACAGTCTTTTTCTTTTACAATAACTTTATCTGTCAACTGTTGTCTGATTTAGAGATCAGCACAGCTTAAATTTATTCAATATATTGGATGTATCAGACACATGATTCAAGACTTAGTCCATTTTCCTCAGAATCAGTAATCTCGATTTGCATGGAAGAAACAGATATTGTTAATAATATATGTTTCTTATATGTAGATTTCTGACTTAGTGTGTTTAGGTATGTATATTACATTTTTGCAAATAACTTTGCGTGTATCTGAAATTATATCAGGAGGCTGGTGTGAATTTGCATGCACCATTATAGAACTGGTGAAAGTTTAGTAGCCATGCAAGGCTCAATTTTAGATAGGGACCCAATACACTGCCTTTGCTATCTATAGAAACAGCCACATGCTGTTGTACACATATCCAAGGCAATTCATAATGGCAGATGGGGAAGAGTGATATGGAAATTAAGATGCAGAACACTGAAAGAAGTTATTGAGGTGACAATTAATCTGCCCCAATTAAAGGGAAGATGGCAAGGGACTGGTGTCATCTGGGGGTCAAGCCCCTGTTCTCTCACACCCTAAACCTCACACTGTTAAAACAGCTGTTGCTGTGACAGCAGCTGAATGCTGTCAGAGGCAGGTCTAGGTCTGGAAAGGACTTGTGTCTCCAGGAATATTGCTGCTCTAAATGGCACCATGCTGCTTAATTCCTAGTGTCACTCTTCCTGCACCCTAGATTGTGTTATCCTCTTTGTGTTCTTATTCCATTGCCATTATCTCAGTATTGAGGAAAATGCCTGGAATATGTATGTTACAAGCATCAGACAGTCTTTCTGAACCATCAGAAACTCAGTGGAAAACTCATAATTTTTAGAAGTGTGATGGTTTTCATCTGCAGGCAAAACACAATTGTAAAGGTATTGTACATCTTTGAATATAATATTAAAATTAACAGAAAAGCATTGCAACTGTTCATAAATGCCTTTTAGTGGAAACTGTCACTGGCACATCATTTTTGTTTTGTTCGTCTTGAGAAATATAGAATCATAGAGTGATTTGGGTTGGAAGGGGCATTAAAGATCATTTAGTTCCAAATTTTCCGCCCCATGAAGGGGCACTTCCACTAGACCAGGTTGCTCAAACTCCCATCCAGCCTGATTTTAAACTCTTCCAGGGACAGGACATCCACAGCTCATTTGAGCAACTTCTTTGGTGCCTCAAATCCCTCACAGCAAAAAATTTCTTTTGAATATTCAACCTAAATCCATCTTCTTTCAGTTTAGTATTTAGTTTATCCTCTTTCAGTCATCTTTTACAGTTTATTAATGTTACATTTTCAGTGGTTTTGGGAAAGCCTCACAGGGCTGTTTGGTTTATTTTTGTGTGTTTGTTCTCTGAATGTTTTATACTTTGTGACTGAAAGAAAGTCAAATCTATTGAAAAGGTAATAGAAATAAATTACACATGGAGCAGCTTACTCTTCCTTAAAGACTTCAAAGAATATCTGCATCTAGCCAGAAACTTTTGCTTGGAAATGGTTCCCAATATGATACTCCTATTAACTATTCCAGCCTTAATAACTCCATCACTATTGCATGTGGCCTTTACACCTTTTACTGCCTGGTATGACTCTTCATAATTCTTTTGGCTTTAGAGAACTCCAGGGAATCCTAATGTCTTTGCAGTTTGGAAGAAAATGATGAATCTCTGAAATGACAGTCAGGCTCATGTTGCCTGCTTCTATCTTTTTCTGAAAAAAAGTTGATTAAACATACATTTCTATAATGTTTCATGCTTTGGAAACTCATGGATAGCACCTATATTGAGGATTCATATCATGCCTCTTTGACTCTTTCAAAAGATAAAGTACTCTTGAAATTTCACACAAGACCATGCCTCTTATATTTGCTAATTGGAGTATCTATGAAAATATTAAAATATGTGAGCTGGAGTTTACAGACATGAACCTTATCATCTACTTAACAACACAGAGTTTTAATCTGACAGTCTTCCCCTGAAAAAAGACTATACATGTCATCCTTGATCTTCATTTGATCCAGGTGATGTCTGACAAAAGTAGGATTTGTTCCATGTGCAAGGTGTATTGCGTATCATCATATGCAATATGATGATCCTGCAATATCCTTGTTCTGTAAAGCTGTCATCCTATTCCTCCAAGAAAGTTTTTAAACTTCAATCTTTTAAACTTTCCATTCATTTCCACACTTTTGTTCCCTCCATATAAGTGTTTTTTCTTTTTTTATTGGTTTTGCATTTTTTCCTTAGACATGTAATAGGTATTTTGAGATAAAAGTAACCACATAATGGAAGTCTGATTTGGCTATTTTTTTTCCTGCATTGTGCCTGACTCTCAGAATAATTTGATTTGCCTTATAATAAGTACTTCAAGGAAAATTAAAATTTATTAATTTTAGAGGAAAAGCAAATGTCTCCCAGGAATGCTTTCTCTTCCAGATTTGAATATTCATGACACAATTCTGAATAAGTTACCAATATTCTATTACTACTACAAAATTTGAATGTTTTGATTATATGGTTTCTTTAACAGAAAATAGCGGTGGTGGGCAAAAACATTAAACACTCAAATCCTAAAAAAAAAAACAAGTGGCAACAAGTCCTTGAATCAAGAGAATAGATTTATGGGTCTGTGTGTTTTTTGCTGAGATTTAGGGATTCTGTGTTCTTTGTATTTAGGCACTTTAACACCTAACATATTGTGAAGCAAAGCTTAGACTACTGAAGGTGTAGTAGCAAGCTTAATCCACAGTACTTGCAGTGCTTGCAAAAAAAAAAAAAAAGGTGTAAACAAGGTGATGTGAGGTCTATGACTCCACTGCCCTTCTGCAGTAGCTGTTTTCCCAAGAGAAAAGTTGTAGTGAAGCAATACTATTCTAATTACTTGTTCTATTACTTTTTCCTTGTAATGCAGTCAGGAACTGACAATTCTCAATTGTTTGCTCCACATGCAGTCATAAGGCTTCACAGTAAGTACAGGGAACTTACATTTTCTGGGACCATATGGAAAGAATTCAAGGGCAGGAAGTCTCATTATAGGGGTTTTTTGCCTCCCCATTAAAATAACCTATGAGAATATAGCATAAACGTAAATCCTAAAAGGAGAAAATAGCACTCTTTTGTATAAGCAAAAGCTTGTTAAAAAACAGACCCTCATTCTTAGCTGTATCCATATATTTTCTGCTGCTGTTGAATCTGTAGTATCTCTTTTTCACAAATGCATACTCATGCATGTATAAATGTATTTGGACACACTTTCTTTCATTGTATTTACCTTTGTACCTTTAGGATCTTGACTGAAGTGAGAGACGTTTCAGAATATTTTGGAAGCTCATATACTAGACAGGAAATAAGATAGTCAGTCATATTGAACCCAGGCATTTAGTATTAACTATTATTCTTACCTATTGTGGCGTAGACTATATTTATATGGAAAAAATTGTATTTGCTTTTCTTCTCGACACACAGGGAGAGGTAACAACTTTGGTGCTTCTTTTGGCTGTAGCTTTTTATTAGTGAATATCATGAGAATCACAAACACAATATAAAACAACTCAGGGGAAAGGAAGAAAAAACCAGTCTTGTTTAAAGTCTCTTTTTATTTCTTTCCTTGTTGAAAAATATAATTTGAACATAGCTGTCTGTGTAATCTCAGGTGAAGGTATCTAGATGAAATACTCAGGAAACACTGAGTTTCATTTTGGCAGTCCATTCATGCAAGCTGACACAGATAAGTTATTTTTCATATAAATGAGAAACTCTGTGAGCACAGAAAATATTCTATTTTTTATGGGAATTCTCTAACTTCTGATTTGCAGTACAGAGCAGTAACATTGCATGTCGGCTACTGTAAGATAAGCAACTGCTCAACTTTGGCATGAAAGAAGCATACTTGTTTTAAGTGATCAAACCCCTTGTAAACTGTAGTCTATTTAAAGTTGTCTTGTGTGCATTAGCAGCATTTACACAGCATTGCCTATAATGATTTTCCCTTGGCATTTTGCCACTGTAAACTATTTAGTAATTCTCCCTCCTAACCGTTTGCCAATGGCAGCTGTCATGCTAATTTACTGTAGATGTAAGCTTCTAAAAGTTAATTCTAAAAGGTAAGTTGGTTCACCTCCTTGAGCTATTGAACAATTATAGACAAAATTCCTCATCCAAGACCTTTGGTTCAGGTTCTGCACCTTCTTCCTGCAGTGGTAACTGTGAGCATCTAGGCCTGTGCTTTAAAACTACAGTGTCTGTTTCTGGTTTACATAAAATCAACTTGTAATTATTGCTTCTATTCTTGCTTCCATCCTTTATCTTCCTTGTGCTTTTTATTTCATTCTTAAAGCAATTTCCCACTTCATTAGCTAAGTATTTTCAGGTGGGGTGGAGAGAAAGATATGAGGGAAAACGAGAAGGATCTCAACTCTCTTTTTTGTGATCCAGAGAGGCATAAAGTGGTGAGACAGTTTAATATAGCCAAGACCAAAGGAGAAAGCCAGGAAAGCTCAGACACTTTGAATTACACCTTTTTTTTTTTGCTTAAAATTGAAAAATTGCCTTTAGGTTGATGCAACAAAATTGTGGGGGATTTAGGTTTCATTTTATTTTCTTTTTTCTTTTTTTTCCTAGGTTACAAGAATTTTACTGTTTTTAAAGCTGAAATTTTTGTTATCTATGTTTTTTTTTTACAGTGGACTCTATTGATCAATGTTCAAATGGCAACCTGATTCTTCTGTCCTTCCTTTTGAAACATAGAGAAGGCAAAGGAAGAAAGTACTGAGGGAATAGTTTAGGCAAATGTTTTATAATTGCTTTGGCGAATAACTTCAAACTCTCATCTTCTCAGACTTAACAATTTTCATGAGGACTCAGAATTGCTACAGCACATTAAATGCTGATTATGTTTGCCATGTATTAAAGCTTCATTTCCTTTTTGTCTAGAAGACATTGTACTAACACCATTGGGAATGTTTTAGGTTGGTAATCTTTGATAGTAAGTAATTTCCTTACTATTAGGATGAATTACTTTGCATCTCCACTGCTCAGCATCAAATTTTCTGATCATGTCATGAGCTTTTTCTGAGTTTTACTAAATTACTGAATCTAGAATTTCTTGGAATATTTCAGTAATGCTTCTACAGGTATTTAAAGAGGGTAATGCATATATTGTGCTCCCTTTTGATAATTTTCCCCTACTATTCAGTAATACTCAATGAACCACTTGAGGGGCAGACTCCAAATTTACTTGTTGGTCAAATTTTCACATATGTTACAAAGTTACATAGAGTTTAATGAACTGTAAGTAAGTAATAAAGTCAGATGGTGATATGAATATGGACATTAGAAGTTGTGTCTAGTGAAATTATTTTTCTTTCCAATTTTTCTAGTAGACTAGAAAATATTAGACTTCTTACCCAAAAGCTAACGTATCATGGAGGAGTAATTTTCAGACTTTTCTATCTTGCCAATGGGCAGCTGTTACAAATTTCTGTGAAGTCAGAGAAGTTTCTTGGTCTTCTTTTGGTTTTCTAAGCTTCCTTCCTTATGATTTTCTTAGGCTTGGAACTTGTATGCTTTTTTAATCTGTGTTCTGTAGTAAGAGATAGAGTTTTTGTTTCACCGTGAATGAAGTCTGGAATAAAGAAATTGAATAGGAAAAAACCCAAATATGTTGGCAGTAATGTGGAAACCAGGCAGCAGGTAATTAAATTGAGCTATCAGCACCTATAAAAGTGGAAGACGTGTGTGTTTTTCAGTTACTCTCAGATTATTTTGGACTCAAGGAAATGACATGAGAAACAAAGCAATTATTAGGCTATAAAATGATATATATTTTATAAAGATAGAGATAGAGATGGAAAAAATGCAGCAAGGCGTTGATATTTCTGTTCAGCCCAGAGCTGAACAGTTTTTGATTGTTGCTAAGAGTCAAAGGAAGTTGATGAGAAAGCAGAGTATTGGAAAAGTTCGAATACTTCTGCAACTGACAAGTCTACAACACGATGTAACAGTAAGAAAAATGTGTTTGTTATGTTGCTGGACCTTCATCTTAGCATCCTCACTCCTTTGGTGACCCAGATGAAGTGCTAACAGAATATATAGATTATCCACTGAACGTGTGAGAAGCCACACTGCATCTGTCACTGTCACTGAAAGCAAGTGCTGAAGGAAAGGGGTGGGGGTGAGGACTTGTCTTGTGGGCAAGCACTGAACAAGGAGTGAGGTCGCCTTGCCATGCCACTGGTGGCCGTTCAGGAGCTTTGTTCCTCAGCTGCAGAGAGCTTTTCCAATCAAAGCAGTGACAGCCAGCTGACTCACAATACAGACTTCACAGAGCTGATATCTATCCACTTTCCAAAACCTTTTGCCAAAATTCAGTGACCATTTATTAAAAAAAAAAACAGAACAAACAAAAAACCCCAGGAAGAATCTGTTGGAAAAGAGATTGCAGTTATCACACGTATGAGAACAGGACATTTTGAAAAGTTTATCTGTGTCTCAAAACAAAATATCTGATTTGGATGAACTTGTTACTAGTAATTGCACCTGCTCTTACAATCAAAAAATCCAAAGATACTCGGTTTCTTGATAATTGTATATTAAGTGCTATTGGAATACACTGGTTTTCTGTAGTTGTCAACTGTGGAAATGGGTTCATTAATTTCATTCATTTTTATAGTATAACTAACTGTAACCAATAGTGGTTTTCAATGAGTCATCTATTGCTTTATATTATAAAATATATAATATTATACTGAAGTTCATCCAAGTATTTCAGTTGTACATCTTTTAAAAATATGTTTTTTCTTTTTTTGTAAGAAAAATCCCCATCTCCTCTAGAACTAATTCTGCTTCTGGATGTGAAAAAAATTTTTTCGGAAGAATGACTTTATCTCAGATAAAACTTCCTTAAACACAATTTAAAAAAAAAATTCTTGGGATGATGGCATCACAAGAGACTTTAAAAGCTGTCAATCCTTATTAAATTGAGCTGCTTCTGAAGCTGATATAAATGGGACCTTACTCCTACCAAAAAAGGTAATAATTTTTTACCATAAGATTTTGCCCCAAATAATCTGATTGATTGTAAATACTTGCAGGAAGAATAAATGCATGTAGAGAAACCTAAATCTGAAATATTTACCACAACAGACAGCTAAGAGAAGTTACTCAGAAGACCAGTCCCAGAGTTTTGCTCCATATAATTTTATAGATAAGACTAATCTTTTTTACTGTCTGTGTCGGGACCCTACAAAGTATGAGTGGTTCAGTAAGGTCCATAAAATTGAGTAACATGAAACTCCTGACTAAAAAAAAAAGGTGAAAATGCAATTAAACAATGGTGTTATGGAGGTCACAGATGTCTCAAAGTATATGATATAGCAAGGAAAAAAATGGAAAGGTCACTAATATAAATCAGTAAATTTGAATGGTCTTTTAAAATTCCGAGTTATATTCATGAATGGTTCTAAAAATCATAGAATCCTAGAACAGTCTGGCCAGAAAGAGAACCTTAAAAGTCATCTAGTCCAACTGCCCTGCAATGAGCAGGGACAGGGCATTCACTATTTCTCTGTGCAACCTGTTCCAGTGTTTTACCACCCTCTCCATAAAAAAACTTCCTTATGTCTAACCTATCTTTTAGTTTAAAACCATTACCTTAAGTGCTGTCACAACAGGCCCTGTTTAAATGTCTGTCCTCATCTTTCTTATAGGCCCCCTTTAAGTACTGAAAGGATGCAATTAGGTCACACCGAAGCCTTCTCAAGGCTAAACAATCCCAATTCTCTTAACATTTCCTTGTAGGAGAGGTGCTTCAACCTCCTCATTATCTTTACAGCCCTCTTCTGGACTCGCTCCTGCAGATCCATGTGCTTCCTGTGCTGGGACCCCAGAGCTGGATGCAGCACTGCAGGTGGGGCCAGAGCAGAGCAGAGGGGGCAGAATCCCCTCCCTTACCCTATTTGCCAGGCTGCTTTGGATGCAGCCCAAGACACATTTGGCTTTCTGGGCTGTGAGAAAGCCATGACCAGTCTCTCCATTTTCATCCTCAAGTTCTTCTTGGCAGGGCTGCTCTTCATCTCTTCATCTCTTCATCATCTCTTCATCCCCCAACCCCTATTGACACCAGGGACTACCCCAACCCAGGAGCAGCATGTTTATAAACCTAAAGACATTCCCATGTGCCCACTTCTCAAGTGGGCATTCCTTCTGGATGGCATCACATCCTTCAGGCTTGTTACCTACACCACTCAGCTTGGTGTCACTTGCAAACTTGCTGAGGCTGTGCTCTATCCCACTGCCAATGCCACTGATGAAGGCATCATTTGTTCCAGTCCCAGCACTGACCCCTGACAGACACCACTTCTCACTGATGTACATTGGGACATTGCAACAGTTACCACTATGCCCTGGATGGGACCATCCAAGCAATTTCTCATCCACCAAGCAGTCAATATTCAACAATAACTGCTGATTCTTCAGTCCTGAGGTGGATTGATATTTTTAAGCTTCCTTCCCCAAACCAAAGAATTGTATCTTAAAATTCTGTTAATATCTTGAAAATTAAAGTTAAATAAGTACATTTTTCATTAGTAAAGAATTGTTATTACATTGCATTAGTGGATCAGAAGGTACTCCTGCAGGAACCATGTCAGGAAAGAGTGCTCCAATTTTTCTCATATATTCCGATGGCTTGTCATATCGAACCCTGTCAGAGTTATATTTGGACTTAGTACTAGAAGTAATGTTTTATAATCTTGCAGGCAATACTGAAGAGTCCTACTGCACTTTTATTGCTTTCATGTCTTCATTGTAGCTAATACTTTTTGTCTTCACCCCTACTGAAAAAGTGCATTGCTGTGACAATGACAGTAAAACCAGACATTAGTGTGTCAGTGCTGTGAATATGTACACTGTCTTGTTAACTGCAACACAATTCTTAGCATTTCTTCTGTCATTTATTTTACATACCCTTAAAGTGACCTGGGTAGAGGCTTAATTCTTTACACCTTGTGAACAGGGTGCATAAAAGAGTGGCTGCTACCCACGCACTGCAGTTATCAGGAGAGGCAGAGAAAATGGAGTTGAAACACAGTGCCACTCTGACCCAAATCACAAAACAAGCACAGCTAAGCTAACATCATAATTTGTGCCACTAGAGGTCACAGCAAACTTACTACCTGCCCAGAGGAAAAGGAAATCATAGAAATAAATTTCAGAGACAATTCTTTTCCTACTCTCTTTCCAGGACAGCACTGCTACTTGCAGACAAAAAAATAGGTTTGCTGCCATAGCCTCATCATGTTGGGAGAAAAAAGAAAAAACAAAGAAGTATGCACCTTCTGTTTCAGAAATAGAATGCCTAATTGCAAGGAAGAAAAATATTACAGTGTTAATGTGGATGCTTTGGTATTTGGCCTTTATTGTACAACTTGAATGACTCAGAACTTAACTCTCTTTGACTTTACTATAAGGAAATGTGATCAGGCTGTTTTTCTGTACTACTTGAGTTTAATTATTATGGAAATCTGATGCAAAATAAGACCATTCTAGATACTTTAAAATAGACTAAAAAAATAAATAAGTTTTCTATTAAAAGGTGAACATTTAAGTTCAATTGTTTCTATTCTTTGTTTTCTGCCATTCCTCCATGTTGTCTGGCAGGGCCTGTCATAAATTAATAATATATTTTCAGTTAAGGGAAGCTCAGTATTTGAAAACTGACTTCATTTTTCCTTTGCATCACAAAATAATCTGGGATGGAGTTGGTTAACACTCTGTATCTACTGCACACCAAAATTTCAATGTGAGCAGAAGTTACAAGATGAAAACATCATACCTTGAGAAGAGACTAAATGTTTCTGTGGAGCAGAATCAAACAACTGCTGTTCTTGAGGTTGCCTAACTTGCCCTTAAGGCCATGGATTTAGAGAGGTCTGTGCAGCAGCACAAAAATTCCCTGGACAAATGAAAGAACCTTAGCGTAGGAGGTGTGCTTGATAAGCTTATAAAAACTAGCTCCTATGTAGGGAATTAAGCTTTCTTTTATTTGGCACTTTTAAATTTGTTTTCTAATGTTCATCTCGGTAAACCTTTATTGTCTGCCTCACCCTTGATTGCTAAATATCTGTCTTTCGTCTTCTTTCCCACACCAAAGAGATTTTAACTCTCAGATAGAAAAAAAGACTCCTCACACATTCAAAATATGTAAATATTTTATACAGAGATCAATATAAAATAATAATCTATCAGTCTAGAGTAAGGGAAAGCCAAAGATGATAAATCTCCAGACCAGCCACTGATTTTTTAGAATGGGGTATTGTCCATTCCCTTGTGCCCAACCTTTTTTTTTGAGGAGAAAACCAGCTGACTTCCTCAGAAAAGGAATTATTTTCTTTTCTGATTTGAGAAAATGAGAAGACTAAGAATTTTAGAGAAGGTGGAACTTGGAGATATAAAGTTCTGCTGCTTTTTCAAAATTTAGAATAGTATGTGGGCTGACACTGATTGACAGGATTTTTGTTTCATCTGGTGAATTTGCAACTTTCAAAATTGATAAAGGAAAAATGGAAATGCTTTCACGCGGAGATATTAACATGGTATGAATGAGGCAGATTCTTTAAGGAGCATTCTACCTGTTGTTGCTTCTATGCAAGTGAGCTTTTTGCAAAGAATTGTAGCTCATTCCAAAACATATATGTGTTTCCCTCTTCCACTTGCTTCCTCTCAACCGTTTCCCTGACATGTATATCGTGTTTATGCAAATGCACTCACACATGTTAAAGCCACATCTGCATTTCTGAGTTAGATATTCATAAAATAGCTCTCACTGCATGCAGAAACAGATCCAGATTTTTTGTAAACCCAAACAGATGACACTCAAAAAGTCTTGTGCTGGGGAATTCTGCTTCATCCACATGTTGCCTGCCAAATAATTTCCTTTTTTTTCTCTTCAATTTGGATCTTACTGGCTTAATACAATAAATTCTACTATTAGATGAGAGACAGAAAACCAATTCTCTTCAATCTAATGTTTATTTAGGATTCATCTCTTTTACAGGTGGAAAAATACAGTCCACTTAGCCATTTCCAGTGAGAAAATATTCCATAAGTTTGACTGTTCTTCTTGCCCTGAATTTACCTCTCCGAGCTTTTGCACAAGTTTTGAGATGGAACCAAGCTGCACAAATTTTTCAGGAGGCAGGTAAACGAGGGATTTATTATAAAGCATAATTACATTCTGTTTTTTCCCTCTGTCTTTTGAAATACTTCATAGGATTTGATTTGGGTGTTTTGATGGATGTTAAACAGTAAGTTGACATTTCTCATAGAGCTCTATTTTATAATCACATTTCTAAGGTGGTCTCAGAGTTGCCTTTTTCTTCATGAGGTAAATACTTTTTTCCCCAGATGTAATTTCTTCATATATGATGACATTTACTTGAAGTTTTATTGTGTAGTCATTCACTTCATAAGTCTCTCACCTTAAGTTGTTCTTATTTGTTCTTGTCCATTCTGTTCTGAAAAAAATAATTTTAGTAGAACACTTCATCACTCTGTTCCTCACCCTGTTTTCCCAGTGTTAAGCACAACAAACCAAAGTGAAAATTGCCCAGTGGCCCTTCTCTACTCCTGCACTTTACTTCTCTACCTCCTGATCAATTATTTATCTGTGCAGTGACATTCCTTTTATAAGAGGGCTGTTTAGCTCCTTTCAAAACCTTTCGTGAGCAAGTTGTGAAGGCATTTTAGAAAAACAAGGTAGATTGCATGAAATGGATGATCTTTGTTCCTGTATCTGTTGGACCCCCTCAGAGAATTCTATTAGGTTTATAAGGGTGACTTCCTTTTATGAAAGTCATGATGTTTCCTTTATGGCCATTTTCATAGCACATCTTAAAGATGTCAAGCCTGTTGTTACATGTCTCTCATGCCTAAATCTAGGGTTTCATTTGATCTTTTCAACCTAAATATTTCCTAAAAAAGTCATTGCTGTTTTCTAATACTCTGATATTCCCATGATGTTTATTATACTTGTTCAGTCCAAACAGGATAATTAAGGTTCCTTCTTTACAGTTAAGGTTTCTTCTTTATGATTGAAGTCTCTTTGATCTGCCTACAGTAGAAATTGTTGCCCTTTTTACATGGGCAGTAAGGAAGAGTCAGTATTGCACTGTTCCCATTTAATCTCTGTTTTAAAATGCAACAATCAAATGCTTAATGTATTTCTAATCTCTGTTTAGACATATAGTTTAACACACTAGCCCGTATGTCTTTAAGCAGGATGTTTGTTCAGATCACCAGATTGTGGGCTTAGTGAAGAAGAAAAAAATGGGTTTTGTGATGATTATTGCTATAACAATTCAGTCATCACATTTATCCCAGAGAATTAGAAAACAAGCATTCCTTGCCATAGAAAACCGTCACCTTGTTCTCCAGTAGCACCTACCACCTAACTAAGAACAAGTCTTGAAGCAAAGGTGGACTTACTTTTTTGGTGAAAGTAGGCTTATTTTGTTGATGAAGCTGTGCTATTAAGAGTATCAGACTGATGGACCCAAAATAAAATTTGTGATCTAGTGATGTTTTTCCAGAGCATTTAGCCAGCAAAAGCCCTAGATTGCAGTGTTTGGTTCCAGTGCTTGCTTACATATATTGCACTTTACCCCATGGCTGATAAGAGCAAGATGTACAAGCACTCTCTGAAGCAAACAAATTTTTCTATTTACAGCAGAGATGCTGTCACCAGTGGGCCACAGAGTCAGGTTCTCTGTTTTTTGCTTCTCTTTCTTTGCTGTGCTTTGAAATGACTGGGGCCACTCTTCTTATGCATGATACCATAATCTGTGTTGTCTTTATACACTAATTTTGCTCTGAATGCATTTTCTAAATAGGGCCCTGTGGGGGACTTCTCTAAGAGGAGGCTTCTTTTGTGCATTTTGAATGATTTTGCTTGTGCCTAATATGCTCAGAACAGCCAAAGTAACATTGCCTTCAATATATCTAGTAGTGCAGCTTTACTTGCTTACATAATTGACACAAATAGAGGCAGCAATGGTTTTTAAAGCACCTAAGTTTCCAAGAGAGGAATCTGTGTTTGCTTGTTTGTTTGTTTTCCCATTAGACTTTGCCTAAACTCCCTATTAATATCTGTTAAAAATTTTTCCTATCATCATCAATTAAATTCAAGTTTAGCCTCCAATTTCCTGTTGTATTTTTGAAAATCTAACTTATCATGCTTCACTTACCCGTTTAGCAAATGAATGCACGATACAAATGCCCATATTCTTTGCATCTATTTGTTTATTACCAGAATATAATGCAAATAATAATTATGACATTTGTTGTTTTACATAACATAATACATTTGATGGTTGAGAATTTTTAATGCATTGTTTTTGCTGTTTAGAAAACAAAATTTATGCTAAAACAAAAGTGCCATTCTATTATTTTGTCATAGAGGGACAAAAGTACCATAATGTGATCTTAAGGTGGACTTGTCTTGCACCAACAATTTCATAGAAATAGCTGATGTTGCAGAACCTAGAACACTTGTTTCTCTCCAGTATCTATGCCAGAGAACTCTCATATTCTTCTGTACACATATTTCTAGCGTTCTCTTCTGGTCCTCATCTAATTTAAAACTTTATTCATACTCATACCCTGAACAGTCCAAAGATAATGTGTTGATGTTTATCAAATTCATTGTCTCTTACATGACAATCTCTGCAGAAGAAATTGCTTCAGAAATTGCTTTTAGATGGTACTGATTTTCTTTGTGTATCTCTCCCCTTGGGTGATCAAACATTACAGATGCTGTGAATTAATTTGGTGCTCTGCTGTGTGTACAACCACTGTGATACTGCAGCGCTGCTTTAACACTATTTTTTTCTTCATCACAGCATGAATGGAAAAAGCCAAACTTGTTGGAATCTAGGGTATAAGGAATGTTTCTTTACTTGTTTTAGGAAGCTCTGATTTTTAGCAGAACACTGCTTTTAAATTTCATAAAGCTGAGGAAAGCTAAAGGGAGGGACTTTAAAACTTTTTTCCATGTTAAAGGTGCTGGATTAGTCTTTACATACTGATTCAAGCTAAATATTTCTATACATCAAAATTGTGGGCAATAGTAATATGAAGAAAAAAAATTATAATTAAGGCAGCTCTGTATGAGCTGATCTGTGTTCAGGCGTTCACCTAGCACATACTAATGCTGGGCTATGTAGTGCTGCATGAAAATTACGCTGCCTCATTTTGAATGAGTTTCTACTTCTAACCCCAGGAGCAGGAAGGCATGCCCATAGTCATCTTGCTTCCACCACCTACAAGCTCACAACCACTGCTGGGGAATGTCTGTGATAATGCATTGCTGAGTGTGTCCTTGGGTGTAATTTTTTCTTTGCAGTAGAAATATGAGTTGTGACCTTCCTGGCATTTGTCTGCCTTACTACAGATCACAATCTATTCTGTTTAGTCTCTCTCTCTCTCCTTTTGACTTCCTGCACTTTGTCCTCACTCTAGTGATGAAGGCTGCCATCGGCCTCCGCAGACGAAAGAGATGATAAGAAGCAATGAACCCTCTGGAGATATTTTACACTTCCAAAGTGAGCATTTGCTGGCATTCATGCCTAGTCTTTGGTTCACCTCTGTCCTACATTTAATGGAATCCTCCTCAACTGATTGATTGCCTTTAAAACTTGAATTTTCTTCTCAGAATGGGAAGTCGCAAACTGTGACCTCCTAAGGGCAAAATTTCTCCAAACATTTAAAGATGCACAGACACATAGATGTGTATATATATTCGTGTGCTTTCTAGACTAATGGCAGACCAACCAAATTCCCAGAGTACATCAAATCAAAACACAGATCTAGAGGGCAGCTCATAGCTGCATCAAGATAGAACAGAATCTGTTTTAATTTGTGTCATCTTCTAGGATTCCATAATGAATTACCACTTTCATTGTCCCAATTTCTTCTCAAGTTGTTCAAAATGAAAGGTACATTTCAACATTTAACGAACTACAGAGTTCCATTTAAAATCTCAAGGTCTCAGAGATTAAGACATCATTTCTGCATGACTCATGTAATTCTAAGTAAGTAAGAATACTTCTGACATACTATGATAAAACAGAAAAAAGAAATACATTCTCAAAAAATATGTATGACTGAGTCTGAGTACAGTTATATTAAGAATAAAAATGAACAGAAATATATTAAATATGCTTGCCCTGAAGGAAATCCTTACTGCTAGTTTTTTTTTTTTAAGAGGATTTTCTGTTCGTATTTGATAAGAAGATGGTAAAACTAGACAATCTTTTCCAAGAATTTCCTCTCTGTACACCCAAGAACCACACAGAAAATTGGCAAGTCTATGCTTTAATGCTTTGCTAAATTTGTATCAAAAACAGAGCCTCTCTCATATGTGCAATCCACTTCCCTTTGCCCTGAGGAGACAAAAATTAAACAAAACTCTATGCATTTAGATTTTTGTTTCTTTTGAATTTTCAGTACTAATAATTGTCTATGCTACTCTGTCCATTTGTCCTTTATGAGTCTGAGTTGATCAAAACATTGTTCCCTCTATCCTTGTTCCTTGTAAGTTAAAGATGGATCAGCACTATTCTTAAAATTTTTAATACTCTATTCTATTGCTTCTTTTTCATGTTAGTAAGACAAAATGCTTATATATCAGGAATTTCTTTAAAACTGTCTCTTTAATTTCTGATCATAATTCTATATAAGAATATATATATTCTTATATAGAATATATCATATTCTATATAAGAATAAAGAAACAAATACAACCAAATTAACGCTACACAGGCCAGATTCTTTTAAGTTCTGATTTTGCAGAACCAAAAATAATTATGGGTAACCATCTATAATCTGAAGCTGACTAGAATAATGATACCTTTTTAAAGAATATTTTCCTAGTAAATGTCAAAATCTGCATTCTGAGGCACTAAAATAAGAGTGGTAAAACACTCTCCTGTGTATTCAATTCCCCAAAATCAGGAGAATTTGAAGGCAAAGGAAAAGCAGAAATTAAAACAATAATCAGCATGATTTAGAAGAACAGAGGAACAATTATAAAAGAATCAGAACAATAAAGCGGGACAAATTATGAGACCATTTAATTGTTTTTAAATTTTCTGTTAGGTATTTGTTAACTTTGTTGTTAGCTGTTTACCAAGTTGATAATAAAGTTTGTAAAAAATCCTAGTACTGCTGTAGATTAATTTCTTGAATGATCTGAACAATACAACTAAAAAAGGGCAAGATGTTTCAATAAATTTTGATTTTGAGAAAACCAGATGATGCTCTCATAATGAAAGATCATTCAATGTTTTCTATTTCAACAATATTTCAGAATGTTCAACAGCAGTGGCTGTATTTCAACACAGAAAAAATCAGGACACAAAGAGGATTTCTATCTACAGTGATTTAAACATCTTTATGATTTAAAAATATTTTAATTAATTAAAACTTATTTTTAATACCTTTAGAAACAATGAATAACAAATAATATCTGTATTCCTGGTGGATGTCAAACCATGAAGTCCTTTTCTGATGTTCAGATAGGATAGGCACAAGAAGACCTGAAATAAGGGAAAATACTAAATTCAGTGAATAGACCAAGAATTTCAATAATCTAAGACAATCAAAAGTCATTTGCCTGGTGTTTAATGCTGAAGAGCTAAGTTTGGAAGGTAGGCTGAATATGCTAGGAGATAACTTCTGTTTTCCTTGAATACAAAAACATCACTTACAGGACATCAGTGACAGAAATAAGGTGCATCTTTTCAACACTGAAGCAATATAATATTTGTCACAGCTGAATAATATTTAGTGTGTTCGCCGTTTTTATGCTCTACTGGAATAATGTTAGGATCATACTCCTGAAATAGTATTAGGGTTTGATTATTAAGAGATGCTTCTGCCTGAATTAAGGTGCAAACAAGGCCTTACACCAAAGTCAATAGTATGGATTTTATTTAACAGTACATGAGAGAGAGAGGGACATAGACAGAGATAAATATTATAGTCACCAGCATGTGAGTTTCTTCTTCTGGTCTTCTTGGTGGTGGGGGTCCCCAGAGTGTTTTTCTGGAGGTACCACTTTTATACAGTCCACATCGCAGCTACCCAGAGCCCTACATGAAGTTCCCACAGCTTGGAATGGCCTGTGTGTAAGCAGTTGCTTCCTTTCCTACAATTTACCATGGTGGGAATTTTTGTCCGAATAGGTTACCCAGATCTGCTTCACCAGGCCTGGCATCTTCCCCTTGTGTCTGAGCTTTTCCCACAGTCTGCACAGTGGAATCTTGTCCAGTATGCTAATTCCAAACCTTTCACCTCTGTATAGGCCTGAAATTAACACCTTCCTCTTTGCCACCTGAGACTGTTGGGGTAGCTCATCTTGTGGGATCTTCTTCCCTTGTTGGTGTTTGAGACAATTAATTGCATTCTTTAAGTATAAGAGTGACAGCTATCTCTAGCACCTTGCCAGTGTGCTTCAGTTTCCATGAAGACTTCTTTTGTCCAAAGGCATGAGAGAATCACAATTTTTTTTGTTGTTGTTTTCTACCCTGATCTACTTTTTCTTCTTATGCCACCTTTCCAATTTCTTCTTCTCCTCTGTTTCCACTCTGCAAAAGCAGTACAAGATCCTGGTTTGCACCAGTCTCAATCACCAGCGTCTCTACAACTTTCATGTCTTAAACAGAACCAAGAATGACAACGTACCTTAGAGGAAGTTCAAAAACTAGAAGGGATAAGTTTACAACGTCTGGTTTTAATTCAGCATCTTAGTTTGTTTTAATTTAATTGGTTCCACCTGCTTACTTTCCTTAGATTTAGTACCTGAACTTACTTTCTCAAATATCCTAGAAGTATGACTTATCTCAAATTTTGAATTACAGCAATATTGAAAATCAGAATTTTGCAAACATCCTTTAAAAAGAAAATGAAAAAAATCTCTTCAAACTTTCACTGAATTCTCAGGTGATAGTTCTGAAATATTTATACCTGCCTTTTCCCTGTATCATTCAATACAGGGAAATTTTTCATAGGCTTTATTCAGTAAAGATTGCTGTTGTTACTACCTAAGACACCACAGAAAAATTAATACAACCTGTTAGGAGTTGCTGGTCATAATTGCCAAATAAAGGGAGCCTAGACAACTCTTACATTTTTGCCATTTAACTGCCTGCTAGAATAATTTAAGACACACAATAAATATACTTTGCCAAGAGCACCATTTGTTGTGAAACACTGTTACTAAAAGCAATACATAAACTCCTGTCAGGTTTTTTAGGGTATAGATATTTAATTTAATCGCATTTTCCTCATGAAGACTTTTAATCAAATCTCTGTTACTCTCTTCTTTGAATGGGAAGAAAATCCCAGACTTCTGGGTTTTGTACTTCACTTGTCTTTTGGTCTTCCCCAGAACTGTTCATGGCAGATTAAATAGGTGACTGACTTTTCCTTTGAACCCCCATGATTTATTTTCAGCTTGGATTGAGTTTCTTCTTAGCTTGTGGATTAACTGTAGGAAAAAAAAAGGCAGCTTGGATTAGCTTTGATTATTTTTTAAAAGTCTTTCATCAGCTAGTTCTATTTTTCTTACATCATAGATCATATTAAAAACACCTAGCTATTGTAGACTAAAATCTAAAATCACACGCTAAAAAAAATGTAGACATTTCTGTCTTTTTCTGTATAATTCATTGTTCTGCAGTATTGTAGATCTTATTGTGGAACTAATTTTGCTCTTGTCAAATCTTAAGAACAAATTTGATTTAGGAAAGTGTTTAAAATAATTTTACATAAGACATTCCTATATCTTTTTTTCTTCAAACAGCAAAAAGATTATAAAAACTAGGACTATTTTTTTTTCCTTTTTCAAGGTCTCTTGCTTCTGAAAACTATTCTTGGGTGAAGGTATAAAAGCATATTATTAACATGGCATTTATTTCACAGTGAATACACATTATCAAAAGCATCTGTCTATAAGTTTTTGAATAGTTAAAGATAGTAAAATTCAAAGTCCATGGATTTCTTGGCCTTTTATTTAATTTTCCTGATTCCTTGAGTGTTCAGAATGGAAATATTTGCATTTAAAAATATAAAATTTTTGATGCCTTATTTTCTCACATTTTCCATCATTTTTTCTTTGAAAATATGTATTTTCCAATTAAACTAATTTGAAATACATCTTGAAATATCTTTTTTGTAGCTTCTTCACCCATCTCTGCCAGGATGAATGGTCAATTTGAAATAAAAAGCTCAGTTTACACAGTTGGAAAAAATGAAGTGTGTTATAGGAAGCTACCTATGGGAATTTTTCTAAATGATCAGAGCTCAGTCCTTGGTCTCTATTTTTTTCACCATGTACCCTGACATTATAGCTGTGTTTGTGGCCTGGTGTCAGTTCTCACTTTGTTCTTATGCATGTTCTGTGCAGCAACCTGGACCCATTTTTGTAGTACATATCAAGTAATTTAGCTCCACCCATTTCACTGTCAGTTAAATGACACATGAGTATTTTCTTCCATCTGTCCATTTATTCGTGCTTTTCTTTGCTTCTTTATTTGCACTCTGAATGTATTGGAAAATCATTTAGTGACATTTTCAAAAAGTCAAAATTTTGATTAATATATAATAGTAAAAGTAATTCTTTTATTACATCATAACCATCCATGTCCATATTTTAGTTATCAGAGGACTTCATCAATTCTCCCATTCAGAAAACATGTACATATTGNTGCTCCTCATAAAACTTGTGCTCCTGATCCTTCACCAGTTCTGCTGCCCTTTTCTAGAAGAGCTCCAGCACCTCAACATCTTGCTTTCAGTGAGGGGCCCAAAACTGAACGCAGGATTCAAGGTGTGGCCTCACCCTATTAACAAAAACTAGTGAATGTAATNCCAGCACTGGCAAGTCCACCACTAAACTCCATCCCCAACAGCCACATCTACATGTCTTTTTAATACTTCCAAGAATTGTGACTCCACCACTTCCCTAGGCATCCTGTTCCAATGCTCAGCAATAATTTCTGTGTGGAATTTTTTCCTATTATTCAATCTAAACCTTCCCTTGAGCAACTAGACGTCATTTCCTCTTGTCCTCANCAGGATTCAAGGTGTGGCCTCACCCTATTAACAAAAACTAGTGAATGTAATGCAGATATTCTTTAGTTTGGTCTAGATAGTTTAGAGAAACAGGTTAAAACTGAAGATTAATTCTAAACTTGATCCACATTTGCAAAGTTGGGTGTTACTCTCAACTAATTTAGGAATACTGGGAAAATTGAGGAATGAATAACTACTGAGACACTTTGACTTTCTCTAATGTTCTTTTCAAATCAATTCTCAAGCCTATAAGAAAACATTTTGTCCTAAAGGCTGATGTGCAAGAGAAAAATGAATCATGAATATACTGTAACTAAATAGAATCAGGGAAGAAATGATGATGAAGAAGAATAGTGGAAAATTTTCGTGAGATTTCAAAAATCATTTTTAACGGTGTAAGAATTGATTTCTGGTTCAGAGCCTTTTTCCTTGAACTCATTAACTTGGGAGAAAGTGAACCATGGGTCTTGAGAGTGATTTTATAAAAATGTAGTGAATATGTACAAAAACCCCACAGTAAGACTGTTTTTCAAAAAAGATATGTCAAGCTCTCTGTATTCTAAGTGAGCTTGGTGACAGTCATGAGAACACTACAGTGATAACTAAATACTAGAAGTAGAGGGGTACATTTATATAATAAATCCTTCTGAGCAGTGTAGGTTAATTCCTATTAGCAGTGCACAGAATTATTTTCTTTTTGCTGTATTTTTTGAGATAAATCAAGTATTTTTTGTTATTACTTTAATTGCCCTGTATATTACATTTTATATGTAAGTGACTGAGTGCTTGGGTTCTCTGTTCAGAGTGACATTAAATTACCTTGGCTATTTCTTAGAAAACTACTTTTACTTTTTGGTTTAGATTAGAAAAAATTCAGTTCTTTCTGTATAATTTCTGAATAATAGAATATCTTGTGACAAAAGCTGTGATAACAGGTCTTATCTATACTGCCACACAAACCTAATCATAAATACATGAGGGAAATGAGGGCTACTGTTCGTGAACCTGAAGAATGTTTATGTGAAAAGAAAAATGCAGGAGGAAACTGGCAATGGTTTTGCCCAAATGTTTGATATTTCCTTGCTATAAGAGCAATGACAGGCTGAGGTATATCTTTCCAATAGGAAAAGTAGTACTTGGAAGCCTGGATAGCCTTAAAATTTGAGCTTGAACAGGGGTCAACTAGTTCCCAAAAGTGATTTTATAAAACAGTCTTTATGGAGCAGATTTCAAAGACTCAGGTGTTCTGGAACAGTAAAATTCATTTTACAAACAAGCTATTCAGCTAATTACTCTCCTTTTAGCAGAGATTTTTTTTAGAATTGTGGTAGTATGGGAATTGAACAACACCACAGAAATGCAAATACTATTTAAACGTTTGGGATTGAAAATGAGATGATGAAACAAAGTTGTTTTGTAATTTCAATTTTGGAGCTTACTTTATCTAAATTCTGTTAATAATTCTGTTCTCAGTGATCCTGAATGTCATCACCATTACTTTGATAACTAAGATTAGCAGTTCTAACAAAAAAGCTGAGAGATTAATGCTTTATGAAACTGAAATTTTCCCATCACTGGAGGTATTCCCCTTTAGGTCAGGACTGAGACATATGGATGGGTTACTCTAAGGGAGTTTTCATTATTGCTTCCAATATAATGTTAATTCTCTGGATTTACTTGCGCAGAAATTATTCTTCCAGGCTTTCAATCTAGCAAACCTCATTAGTGCTAAGGATTTTCTAGTATGTATAGGAAAATGTAAAACATTTGTTTTCATTTACCCTCTTGGTAATGTAAGACAGCGAAAGGTAAATACTACAGACAAGAATGTCCTCCCAAAAGGTGACCTTTTCATGATGATTGCAGCTAGAATTGATAAGAGACTCCTAAAATCCTCCTGTTCCTTCCTGGTCAATCCTGCAGCTACATCCTGGCAGAACTCTTACACATACAAACATTTTAATCTCTCTTTTCAGTTGTTAGAAACCAAGCAGTGACCTATGATATTACTTATCTGCCCAGTCCTGCCCTGTGATTCCCACAATTGCCACCTTTTAGCTCTTGAGGATCTCAGCGACACATTCCTCTCCCGCAACCTTTACAATCTACTTCCATGCATTTTGTAAAGCACCCCTGAGTCATTGCATGCTTTACTCAATTTACAGCAGTAAAGCTACTGCTACTGCTACTTTACTCAGTACATACTTCATGCAAATATATTGAAACTTTTCACTGTACATTTACCTGGTTGAGGAGAACAGTTTCACCAAAAATATTTTGAAAAAGCAATTAAATACATCAATGCCAATTCAGTTCTGTCTTTAACATGTATGTTTTTTATCCCTGAAATATCTATAGTAGACAGAATGAGATCAGAGATAAAAACCACATCTCATTTCATACTTTTTCCATATTAATTTTATTGACCTAGAACTGCTTAAGAAGGGGTATGGATGCATGTCTCTTAAACGCCCGAGAAGTTTGAGGTGACTGGTTGCAGCCACAATTAGAAAACTAGGAGAAAAAATATTTCACTGATCTCTGAGGCTTCTGCAAGGGGATGAAATTGGTTGACTGGTGCTGTCCCAACTAATCCTAGTAAACCATTTCTATTCTTAGTACTCAGAGCACTGTGGGAGGCAAGCAGATACAGTGAATTCACCTGTGTGACCTGGCAGTCAGTTTTCAGTAGAAAATTGGAGCAAGTATTCTCAAGTGTCCTCAAGGTAAGCATTAATAATCACAGGTACCTAGTGTCAGCTTACTGGCTTCATCTCTTCAGGTATCCCATTGTAGCTGCAACCAGAATGCCCTGTTTAAAGCCAGACAAGAGAGGAATGAGACAGAATTTGTGAATCCATATTGAATTCCAGAGAGAAATGTCCTTACTGATCTAAGGTAGTATCTGGCTAAATCTAAAGTATGTAGTATCTGACTGGGATTATTTTTATCTCACCTGCTGACAAATCCTTTCTTCTTCCATCACAAAGTACTACAAGTGTATTAAAAAGGACATGGATTCATCTTGTCAGCTACTATCTTTCTGTGAGTCATCCTTACGTATAATTTACTTTCTGATGAAACTGCAGGATGCATAACAGTCAGTGGATAAAATCATTCAGTGCCACTATGTGCCATACTTATTAATGTAATGCAAGAGTATTTTAATGCATAAGCAACACCATACAAATTGCCTCTCCTAAGATGTAGGGCACCATTCATTGCATTTAAGCTTCAGCATAGGAGTAACAACACATTGACAGAATGGAGTAAATTATTTGTGTAAGTTTGGTTGCTTCAGGATGTCTCATGGGCTCTTTGAATGTAATTGTCTTATTACATCTTCCTTCCTTCCTTCCTT
>VXAX01006621.1:371321-436739 GCA_013399835.1 Leptocoma aspasia | reverse complement strand
AAAGAAGAAGAAAAGTTGAGACACTCCCCTCCATCCGCTGAGCAGGGAGGCGTTGGAGTCTCTGCTGTGTCTGGCTCCTCCCCTGCAAAGAAAGTCCAGGCCATGTGTAGCTCCGGCACCTGGTGATTGTTGGGCTGAGGCCTTTCCCTGCCTCGGGCTTTCGTACCCAGGTCTGGGGTACGGAGGGACAGGGGCACTCTGCCCCCTCCTCCCTCATTCCCCAAACCGAGCACGGGTCAGAGCAGAGGCTTCCACGGGCCTCCCTTCCTGCAAAACGCGGAAAGTTGTGTGCGTGGGTGTTTTAATAATAGTGAAATTTGAGTTGCATGTAGGCCCAGTTTGCACACTTGTGTGCTGGGGACACAGGGGCTTGCGATCTGCGTTGTCAGTCATGGTGAAAAAGTGCTTGGTTTGAGATATTTTCAGCGACTTGTTTGCAGTCTTCTCTGGCCACAGCAGCAAGAACTTTTAGTTTTCTTCTTGGACTTGAATTTATTTAGCCCTTTTTGTTCTGGGAGGTGAGCTCGATGGACAGATTAATTAAGAGATTTGATTAAATTGCCTCGTGTTGTAACAATCTTGTAGAGTTGCATCTGAGGCTGGTCTTGGTAGTAGCCAGGAAACAGAGGTTGAGGATGTTCAGCCGCACTGCTTTGGTGTTTTCACCATTTTGGAAGTGAAGATGAGTGTCTAAACCCACTCAAGGTATCAAAGGGTGTGTTGCTGTAGCAAACCTCCTATTCTTTGGAAATGGCAGATCTTGTGGGGCCTGTCTTGGCTTTTTTTTAACCACACTAAAGGAGGCAGAGTGGTGGTTGCCGCCCCCTTCTCTTTGTTGCTAGCACTGGTTCTTTGTTCAGCCTAAAGGGGAAAGGAGGCCCCTGTTAGGGATACTTTTGTTGAGACTGGGATCTTACTTTTCCTAGGGAAGGGGAATCACTTTTCGCCCTGTTGAAAGAAAGACAGCACTGACAGTTTAGAAGCTTTCTCTCTGAAAATATTTGCCTTTTTTTTTTTTAATCAGCTTGCTGCTTTTTTTTCCTTTGATAAAGTCAGGTAGCTGTAGTTTACTAGATGTTGATGTATTGTTTTTCTGTGATTGCTGGATTTTGTTGCTCGATGCTAGCATTAGATTCCCTTAACAGCCAAAAAAGCTATACTTGTGAATAGAAGGGAGAAACTGGAAGAGGATCAAGTTTGGAGGTGGCAGGATAATGGTGACTTAAAGCAGTTGCAGCTCATCTATAGACTAGGATAAATGTACTTAATAATGTAGAGAAAATAGTGTTTGTTGTGCCTTAAAGTAAATGTTTCATATGTGACAGAAACAGTTTTGGAATATTTTCGATGTCTCATTTATTTGTGTTGCCAAATTCAACAATTATTTTACGTGTCTTTTGGAAATAGAGTTATTAGAAGAAATTTTAGAGTTAATACCTAAAATAAATATCGTGTTGCTACTGTGTGGTTCCTGTGGCAACTCTGAATATTTGTAACTGTTGTACCAGCAAAGCCATTGAATCACAGTGAAGGGAGTGTTTGAAGCCTTAAATCACCCAAAACAAAAAAATACTGAGGTAGTGCTTTATTTCTAAAAGAATGTCATGTCTGAAGTAAATTACCCCTTTTTTGGGTCATAATTGGCTCTCCACGCTACTTTTACTGTGTTTCTTAAAAGTTACAGACTAAAAAGTCTTGAAAATTTCTAGAAGCCTATATGCTTATGTTCTGAGATGCAGTAAACTTCCCCATGCTTTTTGTGAAACTTGGTGTGATTGTCATTTAAGGCTTATTTTTTAAATTAGCCTGTCACTTTCTCAGAGTGTATTGCATTTAAGGTTTTTTTCCTAAATCAATAGTTTTAATAGCCTTCATACTGTACTTGGAACCAATAAACTTTGAGTAGACAAAGCTTGATTTCATTACCTTGAGTTTGCTTGTAATAGAAAGTCAACCACATCCAGTTTGCAGAATCTTCATTGCCTGTGATCATGCACAGGTCAGGAATTTTGCTTAAGTTTAAACCAGTAAACTATGGGAAAAACTAATTAAAATACTTTAGTGATCTTACTTAAAAGATTTTTCATAAATGCTCCTAGTCTTGATACAGCTTAGCAAAGTCTGCTCCTCACACTGCTTAGAACCATGCTAGATGTGGAAGGCTATCATAGCTTTTATTTTAGTCTCTTACCATGTATCTTCAGGTTGTTGTCATGGTTTTGCAGCATTGTGGCTCAGGTAGTTTAGCTCTTCCAGGGTGTTGTACAGTTGCCCACAGCAGTGAGAACAGGCCAAGAAAGATGGTCTTTCCAGCTCTGTGCTTCTGCACGGACAAGCACAGCTCTAGAGACTCGTGCAGCAACTGGTGTGGTTACTGTGAGTTCGTGTATTTATTCCGTGCCAGTGCACTAGCAGTATTGTTTAGGTTGGTTCTTGTGCATAATTTAGTGTGGGTGTTCAAAAGGCTCTACCTTCATGAAAAATTTGAGAGATCTGCATCAGAGTTTGTTGGTTCCACCCATAAAGACGAGACTAAACCTGTTTTAGTAGGGCAGTGTGTTACTATAGCTGGGCATTGTTTGAGTAGTACTTCTAGTTAAAGCTTACATCTTAGATAAATTAACTTAAACTGGAGTGTTTTCTGGAAATTCATCAGTATTTTGTGCAGTGCCTTCCAAACATGGTGATGGTGTACGGCCTCTGCTCAGGGCTCAAAAACCAGATCTTTGTTACTCTTCTGCAGTCTGCTTAATTTTAAAACCAGAACAAAATGCCCAATCCTTCAGAAACTAGTGCAGCAATTTTAGGCCTGTTTGAATAGCTGTTTGTTGGACTCGTCAGGCATTGATGATCATTTATTTTACATTCAGCTTTACATGAGTTCACCCCTTCATATCGCTGAAGTCAATTCAGTGTAACTGCTGCTCTTAAGATATGTTTTTTCCATGTGGTTTCCATTGTGGCAGTTAGGTTTCTTTGCATAGTGCAGTTCTGAAATGCCTCATCATTTCATGGTAACTACACCTAAAATAAGCAGGGATGTGATCCACGTACCTAACAGTTTATCAGTTAAAAGTTATAAAGTAATGTAACATACAAGTTACAAAGTATTAAAAAACAAGCGTAGATGTCATCTCTTGTCTCTTAGTCGCTTAAGACTGCTTTGTAATGGGTAAATTTAATGGTGTTGTTTTTCTGTATGTCATAGTAACTGGAGAAACTAATATTTTTTGGGGGACAATAGCTTTTGTTAGTTGTGTGGTTTTGGGCAGAATTAAAATTCCTTTAGGGCATGTAGCCTCTTGTATTTTTCTATGTGTTAAAATATTTTCTGTAGGCCTTGCTAAAGTCCCAGATAGAGAAGTGGGTGACTAAAACTTATGCTTATCAAAGTAATCATGGGTTTATTTTTATTTGATAGTTCTCATCATTTTGGCATGTAACTTGCATGAATTGAGAAGAAAATTTATATATATATATCTATAAAGCCAGAACATGACAGTGTATGTAACAATTGTCAGGTAGGTCTTCTGTATCACATCTGTATCACAGAGTGAAGTGTGGGGCAGTAAACTCCTATAGCATTAAATGGGTACTTGGTTTGTCTCTTCTTAATTAAGGACTCAACTTCTCAGAGATTATATGTTGCTACTTCTCAATGGGAGCCATTTAGCTGGCATTTTTACTGATATAAAACAGTAAATTTCAGTTTTTGAAGCCTTTCTGTGAAAGATTAATAGATTTGTAAACTTTTTGCATTTATATTACACTTTTTACTTTATACTACTTTGCATTTTTTCCCTCCTCTTCCTCATTCAGTTACATTCCTTTTTTTTGTGGTTTCCATGTGTTCCCACACTGGTAAGTGATATACTGTGCTCATAACTCTTCTGTATGATTTTTGCTTCTATATTAGTAAGAAAATTACCTTTATATTAGTAAGTATAAAGTCAAGTACTCATGCTATCTGCAGTAATAATCTTGTGAGCTTGGCCTCACTGTACCCATTCCTCATATGTACACATTTTAGTCAATCTGGCAGAGGTTAGTGGAGAGCTTTTTAGCTCCATCAGTGAGTGAGGTGTCCCATCCTCATACGTACTAGCTCTTGGTACACCTTGTTTTTCTTCCCAAAGTGCTCTAGTAAGGCTGTGACATATGAAAAAGAGATGCATAAATTTCAGGATCAGTGGATGAAGTGTTTGTACCAAGAAGTGCACCACTTTCTTCACTAGATAAAGGAGGAGAGACTTTTGACAAGTTTGCCTTCATCACAGTATGATGGATCCCCTTCATGATGTTGGTTGAAAAATCAAGGTACTAATAAAGAAAGAGGATCTTTCCTCTTTTCCTTCCTCACCCCTGCCTACATAGGCATCACTAATCCCTTGATACTTGATGGGCTTTTTGTCCATATGCTTCAAGATTTTTTTTTTTTTTGAGGCTAATGCCAAAACCTTTTTTTGTTGGTGATACTAAGACCTGAAAAATATAAATGGTATTGTATTGCCTGTTGCTAAGTGCATTATGTTGATATCTATTGTTAGTCACTACTGCTGGCCTCTAATACACAAGGATCAGTATTCTTCTGCCAGATACTCACCTAGAGATCATCTATTTGACAAATAAACTCCCACTAAATCTACCAATTTGCCAATTCTTTTAAAATTCTCTTTTCTGGTAAAAAAAAATTAAATGAAAGCTAAAAAGTGTGCTTGATTTATTTATATAACTGTATGCTGCAGTGTATGGTATATAGAATATGCATAAGTTAAAATTTGTTTAGTTGATTAATTGTGGTATATTGAAGGATATATTGCAAGTGTATTTGGGAAATTTGTTAATTTTATTTTTTCTCTATTTTATATGGGAAAAATAATCGATCTTACATCATACATAAGATCTAAAATAATTATTAATTGCATGCTTTCCCATCCATCAGCATTCTGAATAAAATATCAGTGATGACTATAGAAGCTGAAGTGTGAAAATTGAAATGACCTCTTAAAACCCCCATTTTTTTAAGCCACAGATGCATTTGTAATGAAGTTTCCTCAATAATATCACATTATTTATAATCATTATCTTCTTTAAAATTTAAAGCTCTTGCTAGCTTGAAGAGTTTTTAAAATCTAGGACTTAATGGTAACTTCAAAACATAAAGTAGAGCTGGTAAATTGTTGGTTTTCATCTTTTAGGCATTAGTTTCAAAGACCTGTGATAGTTTTTTTCCTAAACATCAAATATATAGGATATTCTTTTGTAAAGTGCTTTGAAATGTTTTTGCTGGAAGGAAAGAGTTTATTTATACTCTTAATACTTTTGCTCTTGACCTTCGTGTGACCAAACCTGTAGGCTATTCTTCCACTTAAGTGCCCAAGTTAGAAGGTCCAAACTCTTCAAAGTTCTTAACTTAATGTTAAAACTTGGTGTCTATTGTTATGGGATGGCTAAGAGCTAGGTATTGAAGGGTAGTTTTTCTACAGTTTCTTCTTATGGTACATTAGGTTATATCTGTTTTCTTAAGTGTCCTTACTCTCCACGTCTCTTTGAAAACTGAAAGCTTGAAGGATTTTAGAATGCTTTGAAACTTTTAATCTTACTGTAATACTTGTTTTTCTTGGTAGCTGGTGATGCTACTGCAAGCTGACATTTACCCTTCCTCCATGAAGCCCATGCTGAAGAGGTGAAACTAACGCTGTTTTGTAGTGGTGCTGCTTCTTACCTCTGTCTGACTCATAAAATTTACAAAATAGTATAACATTGTGAAAATAGTGTTTCTTTTGTTCCCAGTGGACAAGGCAGAGCATGTTCAAGAATGTGAAAGGAAAGTAAAAAGTTCAAGAAGGTAAAGTTCAGTAATCCTATCAGGAAATTGGGTCAAAAAGAAAAGAGGTGCTATCGTGAAGAGGTCTTTTAGAAATCTCCAGCTGAAAGCCATTGACAACTGGACTTAATTTATAAGCCTGCTTATGTTTCCAGAGACAGTTCTGTTTAAAATGGTTCGTGTGTTGAGAATGTCAGTGCTCAAAGTGGGGTTGTGTGTGTTCTAATGATACCTGAGCTCAGAAGAAAACTTATTACTAGCCCATGATAGCAGCTATTCCTTTCTTGGAAATGAGTGTCAAATTTGTTATCGTAATTGTGTGCCTAGTTGGTCTCCAATGTAACAGAGGCTAATCTGGATTATAAGGTTCTTGTTAAACTACTGTGGATTTCCAGCAGCAGGTGTCTGGGGAATGTTTGTGGATGTGGTTGCCACAAAGGATCTGGAGCTAACTTCTGGGTGTAACAGGGTTAGTAGTTAAGGACAGGCTGAAGATGGTATCATAAAATCAGCTCATGCAAAATGGCAGGTTTTACTACAACCTCTGTTGTGATACTATGTGGCAACGTCATCAGTAGTATCTCCTTTCCTCTTAATTCCAGTTCTGTTTCCCATTTTATTGTGCAGTTCTGGCTCACTGTTAGGCCAGAACTTCACTCTTGATTTGAAACCATGTCTTATATTTATTTTTGCTCTCCCACTACTGTCTGCTTGTAGTCAAAGTGTTAGATTTGGCTTCTTTTTTTCCCTCTGTTTCTGACATACAGCAGTTTGTTTCCCTTGTGCTCTTTTTGAAGTAGACAGTATTCCCGTTGTGGGGTTTGTTTGTTTTCTGGAATCATACCTGTTTACTTATCTTCTGAGAATGATTAAGTGGCAATGAAACTTGTTTTGTACTATGAATAGCTATTCTTTTGTGTATTATTGGCAGGTGATATTGGAAACTATTACTATGGACAAGGACATCCAATGAAACCTCACAGGATCCGAATGACTCACAACTTGCTGCTAAACTATGGCTTATACAGAAAAATGGAAATTTATGTAAGTATAGGCAATATATACTTACATATACTTATGTCCACTGAAGCATTCTAAGTTATTTTTAAAGACCTTCAAATATTGTCACACGAATAAATTGAGAGAGGTGGAAGTAGAGAGAGGTGGAAAGTAGAGAATACTTAAATACTGTATTCAGAGCTCTTTTGTTTAGAAGTGAGGCAGTATTTAAGGCAGTTGTATATCACAACGGAGTAGCCCTTGCTTTATGTAAAACACCACTACTATAATTTTCCTTTCACTATTTTCCCTTCAGAGTAGGTGGGATTTCTTTCAAGTTGTCTGCTTTAGCATACTGTTAGTTGATTTTGCAGAGCACTCTGATTTGTTTCTTTAACTTGTTGTTGTTAACAGCGGCCCCACAAAGCAACTGCCGAGGAAATGACCAAGTACCATAGTGATGAATACATCAAATTTCTCCGATCAATAAGGCCTGACAATATGTCTGAGTACAGCAAGCAAATGCAGAGATGTAAGTGCCGACATCAGGCTAAGTCTATGTGTACATGCTTTTATGGTTAGCATTGTTTGAAGCTCAGTATCCACGTGTGGAGAGGTTAGAGAAATACTGTAACAAGAGTAAGTAGCATGTGCCTGCCTTTACCTACACTTTTCCATGAAAAACAGTCATCTTGACAAAAATGTTCTTTAAGCATGTGTAAGGATTTTTGCCTCTCCTTTCACAGGGTGTATTCTAGATGTGAAATACTGCTGCTAATACTAAGGCTTGATGCACAGATTGTGAACTGTTTGCGAAAGTGCCTTGAAATCTTGCTTTAAAAAATGGCTTTTAGAAAACTAGGAGTAAAAATCAATGTGTGAAAATGTGTTAAAGTCAAGAAAAGAGCTTGCTCATTCCTCTTAGAGGGAGATAGTAAAAATTGTACATCATTCACTGTTCACCCTTTCTATTATTAATTTATTCCTTTAATTATAGGAATGAGCTCAAAGTACTGTTAGGAATGCAGTTTGACAGCTATTATATCAATTTTAAAGGCAGTATTGTAACCTCTTTATGATGCCTTATTGTCAGCAAAATTATCAAAACTTCTTCTTCAAATGAGGAGACAAATCTTCCAATAGAAATTAAAAAGAATTAGAAAAGAAAAGAAAAAAAGATTAGTTTGGAGTTATACTATTAGGACTGTGCATTATATTCAGTGTTTAAATTAGCCTGACAAATGAGATGGGGGATAACTAATTAAAATGGTGAATAAAGAATTAAAATGGCATAAAAAACTATGCATCTGTATTATCCATGTGTATATTGATGCTGTTGGAATGGTATTTTTAAAAAATACTACATTTCTTATACAGTTAATGTTGGAGAAGATTGTCCTGTATTTGATGGCCTGTTTGAGTTTTGTCAGCTGTCAACTGGAGGCTCTGTTGGTGAGTATAGGTTTTTTGCCAACTATTTTATAGCACTACTTGATTGATACCATCAACTTAAAATTTTGATTGCACATTTAAAAATGAAGTAAATATAAGGGGCTTTTTATATATTTAAAAAATAATCATATCAGTTACAGACTGTAAAATATGAGATGTATCAAGTATCTCAGTATTGGTAAGAGAATTTCTTCTAAATCAACTTATTTAAAAAATAAAATATTATTTCATGTAGCAAATTTACAGGCAATCAGAAATTTCTGACTCCATTTGCTTTCATTCTTCTGTGTGTCTTTTTACAGCTGGGGCAGTAAAATTGAACAGACAACAAACAGATATGGCTGTCAATTGGGCTGGGGGACTTCACCATGCCAAGAAATCGGAGGCATCTGGTTTCTGTTATGTCAATGATATTGTGCTTGCCATCCTTGAGTTACTGAAGTAAGTTTGTGATAGGCACAAGTTAAAATTGTAGAAAGTGTTAAATTTATGTATTTAAATGTTTGAAGACATTTGGACTGTAGTTATTATTTGAGGGAGTTTTCATAGCCCATGTTGAACTTTTACATTTTCAATTAAGAAAGCTCCAAGCTCTGCGTGGTTTGGCGTCAGCAAGATATTCAAAATAAAATTGAATTTTTCAGGCAAACTGAAAAGATAACTAATAGGAGATAAATCCAAGCAACAATGCACCCTGTAAAACACCATGTGCTGTAATTCTAGATGGTGGGGAAGGACTAGAGTAGCAGACTTCAGAAAGTGGACAGGCTTACTTGCTTTCTGTAGATATTTCTGTAAAGTCTCCTTTTGCTATGCATGGGGACAGAATAGTGGGCTAGATGGATCAACTGCCCTGACCCCTTAGGGCAGTCATTTGTACTTATAATCTTAAACCCATTTGGTTTCACAATATGTCATCTTGTTTCCTGTCATTTGATTTGTTATTCAATCAAACAGGAATATTCAGGGAAGATCATGCAGTGAGCTTCCTTGGATTATTACATGAATTAATGTGGCTGGTTTTAATAAATAATGAAATAACAGCTGGGCTGCTGTGACTGCAAAATAAGAAATGAGGGGTAATGAAAAGTGATCATATAACTGCCTTCAAACAGTAATGCTTCACTAAAATTTCAAGTCCTGAGTGTTGTTTTACTGCTTCAGAGGACTGTATCCCTACTAATAACACATAAATCCCATTTATTAGAAAAAATATTTTAGGTATTTGACTCTTGTGAGTGGGACAGCTGATTTTGCTGGTGAAGAATAAGGGAAGTAGCTGTAATCTGGAAATCTAGAGATGGAAAATGTTTCTAAAGACACTAAAAATCGTTTATATTAACACATTAGGACATTCATTTTAATGTGCAGCATATATTCAGGAGCTCTCTCTGCAGTCTAAGAGATAAGATTTTCTGTGGTCCAATCTTGAATTTCTTAGCTTAATGTGCATGTGAAGGAAGGAATCTTGTGAGTAGTTATGGGTTGTGTAACCGTGGGAAACTGTCCCTAAAATTATGGGTGCTCACAATCTCAGTACTGTGCAAAGGATGATGAAAATGCATTTTCTGATGACAGACTTTATTCTTTACTGGAAAACATAAAATTTAAGGGATACTTACTGTTTCTAGTGCTCCAAGGCTTCAAATAAATCACTGGTTTCTTTATCCATCTCAAGCTGTCCTGAAATGTGCAGTAGTTAAGACAATAATAAACAGTAGTGTAATAAATTTATGCAAATATAAAGTGCAATACACTTGAAAATAAGAATATGCCTTTCTTTACAAGCTGGAGAGGTGAAGAAGAAAAGTCACTGGAAAATAAGTTTATTTTTTCGAGCTTATGGAACACAGAGTGTTTTGGTAATTACTGAGGAGGCAGAAAGAAAGGCCTTGGGGTTAATGAAAGGGGCGAATTCAGCAGATGTGAACAACAAAGTGATGTCAGCAGAAGCGTGAGATATAGCTTCTACAGAGTGAGACAGTTCAGGGTAAATATTAAATAAATTCCTTATTTTGATGAAGATAAACTTATTAATGTTATTCAAATTGTACTGAGAATTCTAAGAGTGTATGGTCACATCAACCAAAATCATCACAGTGATCATAATCTTGGATTTTTGTGCCTGACTGGGGTTTTTTGGTTAGTGTTTTTCTTGTTTGCTCTCAGTATATTCAGTATATTACAAATATAACAGCTGTTATATGATGATTTCCTGTATGTTCTTTCTAGGTATCACCAAAGAGTGTTGTATATTGATATTGATATCCATCATGGTGATGGTGTTGAAGAAGCATTTTATACCACAGATCGTGTCATGACAGTATCATTCCATAAGTATGGTGAATATTTTCCAGGCACAGGAGACCTTAGGGTAAGGTTGAACATGAAATTTCATTAGGTGATAAATTCCCTCTTACTGTCTTCTTTGTAAATATTTTTTTTTTACACTTGGCTAAAATAATTATGTCCGATAATGGTATACAATAGTAAGTTTTCAGAAAAAATTCTAGCCTAGGAGTGATACAGTAGTTGAGGAATCTTAGGAAAAATAATACAGGATAGTAGGGAACTAAAGTATTCACTTCTACATGAAATTAGCACCTTCACTTCTGGATCAATAGGGTGGAATCTTTTTACAATATAATTAGTTTAATTCACACAGATTTTGGAGATGTCTCTAATAAGACAGTATGGTATATTTATGATTATCTGTACATTTCAATTCTGCAGTTAGAGTGAAAAGTAGCTGTTTATGGATCACCCTTTAACAGTCACAAAGCTTAAGTTACAGTGTGAATTTACTATGTTCTATTTGTCTAGTAATACAGTTGACTCATTTTTGGAATATTTCTTATGTCATGAAGTGTGTTTTGAGTTCTCATGATGCTCACTGCCTAAGAACTTTAGCATGCCCCATATGGAACTATGTACTGAGCATTATAGCTAGCCTGAGAGAGGGAGCATTTGCCCATGGAGAATTATTATTAAAGCTGTTGTAGAATCTCTGGCAAAGCTGAGAATGGAAACCAATTTTCTGGGCCCTTCATATTAATTTTAAGTTATTCATTGCTTATGTTAGACTCTTGTCTGTTAGAACAGGAACTTGTTCCACTTCACAGCTTGAAAGAGTATTACAAGTATTAGGATTAATATATTCCTAGCTTCAAACTCATAAATTAAATCTCTTTTATCAGAGACACCTCCCGGGATATGGCATTCCTCTGGTGTTAGCAACTTTGCACATTAGTTTGTGCATACAGTTAGAAACTTTTTTTTGAAATTGTAAACGCTTCTAACAAGTTGGACTACAAAAATGCTGTGTGGGGAAATAATTCACTGTTTTCCTGATATATTTAAATTGATTAATGAGATACAAATCAGCTAATACTCCTGAGAAGTGTGTTTCCCAGCCTGTTGATGATACCCAGAAAGCACAGGAGTAAGTGAAAGTTGAGCAGTGGCGTGCAAAGCATTCAGTTCAGTGTGGTTGTTGGAGCTGAATGTTATTATGGTTGTTAGATTTTGTTAAACTGTGTTCTAAATTGATTTAGGAAGAAATCAGATTAGTTTTTATCTGTGTGATTTAACTTGACTGGCCACAAGGTGGTAGTGGTGCTTCAAACTAAAAGCAGCTCGGACCAGGATGTTTATCATGACAAGCTTTTGTTGCTGAATTTGGCTGGAACTTTTTTTTTTTTTTTTGAAGGGTTAGATATCTTGGCTTTTTAGAAGCAGCACTTCCCGTTGACAGGGAAGTTTGTGGACTCTTCACCTCACCACACCCAGAACAAAGAATTAAAAGATAGCATAGTTGAAATAAATTGAAGAATATTTTATGGGTTTTGGGATTTATTTTTTTAATAGGGTGAGTGAAAAACAGAATCTCAGGCATGGCAACTTTTTTTCTGAGCTGCTAGTTAGGATTTTGAAATGAGCATCGTCTGCATGCAGGCTTTAGCAGGCTTTATTGCAATTATTGCCTCGCCATAGGGATTTTTCCTATCTCCAGAGATTACAAAGCAAATGGAACTGAAGGGAGAACTAATTCTCTGAAAAGTCAGTGTTCCTTCAGGACACCAGTATTGTGTTGCTTCCTTCTGCTTAACTTGATCTGCGATTGATGGTTATTTTTATCAACTTTACCAGCCAAATCTCTTTTTTTTTTTTTGATGGGCTGTATTGCAGCTTGTTTCTGTAATTCCTTAGTTAGTTGATCTACTTTGCTATCAGGTTACGTTTATTTGATGCAGGAACAAATGATGTGTCAAATGATGATACTGTGATTGCAGCTCTATCAGTGTAGATGAGTCTGAGGTTGTCTAGCTCAGCAGCATTCATCCATTTTCTACTGAATTTATTGTTCAGTCTAAACTTCCAGTGTCCTCAGTAAGCTGTTTGACATTCTGCATATCTTAGATGGTAGCACAAATTTTGCCATTTATACTGACAGGTAGATCAGTTGAGACCATAGTTCTCCATAGTGGCCCAGGTTCTGTGAGGCAGTTTGATCTGTTGGTGAATGGGAGGCTACCAGAATGCTATATTGTTTCTTTAGGTTTTAGAACTAATGCAAGCATCCGTTACAACAAAGGTCCATTGAGCAGCTCAAACAATTACTCTGTTTAAGATGGGAATTGTGTGAACGTTTGACTTTGCTGTGTTTTAGGATAAGATCAATTTAATGATTTTTTTTATCTGTAAAGCAAGACAAGGAGAGGAATGACGTCATGAACCATTATAGTTTAGGTGTTAACCTGCTGGAAAGCAGCTCTGTGAGAAGGACCTAGGGCTGGCTCCTGGTGGACAAGTTAACCATGAGCCAGCTGTGTCCTTGTGACCAAGAAGGCCAATGGTATCCTGGGGTGCATTAGGAAGAGCATTGCCAGCAGGTTTAGGGAAGTGATCCTGCTCCTCTGCTAAGCCCTGGTAAAGCCAAATCTGGAGTGCTGTGTCCAGTTCTGGGCTCCCCAGTATAAGAGAGACATGGAGCTCCTGGAGTGAGTCCAGTGGAAGACAACAAATATGATGGGGGAACTGGATCATCTCTCTTAGGAGGAAAGGTGAAAGAATTTGGCCCTGTTTATCCTTAAGAAAAGACACTGAGAATGGACCTCACCAATACTTACAAATATCTCAAGGGCTGGTGTCAAAAGAATGGGATCTGGTGAATAAGCAGCAATGGACACAAACTGAAACACAAGAAGTTTCATCTGAATACGAGGAAAAACTACTTTGAGTGTGACAGCACTCTAGCAGTCCAGCAAGGTTGTCATGTCTCCTCGGCATATACTGAATACCCACCTGAATGTGATCCTGTGTAATCTGCTTTATCAGGGTGTTGGATTAGATGATCTCCAGAAGTCCCATCTTCCAATACTGACCATTCTGTGATCACCTCAGAAAATTCAGCATGTGAAAGTCTAGATGATTCACTCTTGAAAATTCTGGATAACTTGTACTTCAAATCAGCCAGAGTTGAGTTCAGCAGGGGTCTTTAGTGTCACTTGTCTTGCAATACTATGAAATGTTAATAATGTGCTGTGGGCAAAAAAAGTCAACTGCTAACATTGTGTCTATGCTTCACTAGGCCACTTGTCCCCCTCCTCATCTCTATCCATTCCCCCTCACACTCCCAGTAAAGGTTGATTACTGGAAATGGCACGTTACTGATGCATTCCCTGCTAAGGAGGCTTTGCTCAGGAATAGGGAAAAGTCAGTGACTTTCAATAGGTGGTATCGAGAAGTTTAGTATTTGTGTTGCTGAGTTATGCTACATATGACTTGTAGCTTTTCTAGGCTATTTCTGCAGAACTGCTGTTTGGTAATAGTTTACAGCCAGACTGAACAGGTTAATTCTCACTGTCTGCTCCACTTAACTGCTCTGCATTGCTTTCTATCTCTGTTGGTAATGAAATAAATGGGAATGTGTGTCAAGCAGAGATCTTTAGCTTTTAAGGTGATCATCAAAATAGGAGTGGTTGGATTCAGGGTGTATTCACTTTAATTTTTTTTCTTTTTTTTTTTTTTCCATAAACCTTTTCTCTTAATACATAGTTGTCTAGGAAAGCTATAAGATAGACTACTACAGTTCCTGTCTTGACACCTGATGGAACTGAGAATAATTTGCAAATTTATTCTTTTTTTTCTTTTTTGTTCATTTAAGAAGTCTCAGTTTCTTCAAGAGCACCTATAAGTGGCCCCTGTTGGATTTTTCTTCTCTCCCTTTTGCTGCAGCTACTTCCTCATCCTATGTTTAGGGCAATAACATGGTTTTAAAAACCTATTGAAGTCCAAATCTTGTGTGCAACACTGAAAACATGCATACCACTTTGCTCTTCTTGGTTTTCATACTTTTGTTTGCTTAGCTATTATTAACAGATTAAACTGGTTGGTTATGATTTGTCTTTTTGTCTTAAACCTTTGAATTAAAAAGTTGAGTGTGCTTATTGCTATTCTAATCTTGGTGTCCAACTCCTACACTCTAAAATGATTTTATGGGAGAACAGGTATCAAATAAACGCTGCCTCTTATCCCTCACAGATATGTATAACTATACAGAATAGTTCAGCAGACTTGTGTAGACTTTTTTTCATGGTACCATTCTATGTTCTTCTGTGTATTAAAGCATTTGTCACCTTTGCTTGTAGGACATTGGTGCTGGAAAAGGCAAATACTATGCTGTCAACTTTCCAATGAGGGATGGTATAGATGATGAATCATATGGACAGATATTCAAACCAGTGAGTGCTTTGCTTTTTGTTTTTAAGCTCTCTGAAAACTACAAGTTTTGTATTTTCATTATGTCAATTAATGACTCACTGTTTTATATTGATTATAGATTATATCTAAAGTAATGGAGATGTACCAGCCCAGTGCTGTGGTATTGCAGTGTGGAGCAGATTCACTGTCTGGGGACAGACTGGGATGCTTTAATCTTACTGTTAAAGGTAAACAGAGAAGTGTCTATTTGTTGTCTGTAACTTTTTACTTATTAGAAACCTTTACCCTTCATACTGTTTTTCAAGACACTTGCATGATGAGGACTGGAGTCACAAAGATTTTAATTTGCAGTTATACAAAATGTATAATTAATCACCGCTTTCTTTGCTATACAGAGATGGCCAAAAGAAACCCAGAAGTTGCCTCTTTCTTTCTTTCCATCTAAAAACATTAAAAGCTTGATTTTCCATGTGCTTCCTAGCCACTCAAGTGATTCACTTTCTTTTATGTACAGGCTTTCTGTAGCTTAAAACAGCATCCTGGAATGACAGGACAACAGGCATCTGCAACACTTACAATGATGGGCAAATAGAACTAGTTAGTAGTCAACTTAGTAGGACTACAGATGCTAAACATCAAACACCTTGTTGGGTGTAAAATAGATATTATTGAAATGAGAATACTTCACTGCATTGCTAAATTTATAGTGGTGTTTGTTATACTGAGCCATATGTTAACCATAATTTTAATTAATTATTATAGAATTATTTTAGTATTACCTAAGTTGCTACCTGCAATTGTAGTTCTTTAAATTGGGATGTTAATTTAGCAAGTAGCATCACTGTTACTGTTGTTATTATTCTTTTATTATTATTTATTTAAATGATAAAATATTAAATGTATAGCAAACTTTTGCTAAGCCTTCAATCCAGCCTGTTTAAATCATGGGGGTTTTTTTTGGCTTTGTGGTTTTTTTTTTAATGTGACTATTAGTTTTGTAGGCAACAAAATGCAGTATAGTATCTGTTGGGTCGGCAGTGTTTCAGGGTTCTTTTCTTGATTTGCACCAGGTGGCAAAGCTACTTCAGTTGCCCATACAGCTCAGATTTTTTTCCATCTTACATGTCTTGGAAACCAAGAGAGCTGCTGCCTCCTACAGATGCCTTTCAGTATGCTGTATCTCCCTGGAGTGTGTACTGTCTTGGCACCAGTTCACTCTGTAAGCAAGACTTAGCAACCTCTAATACAGGTTCAAATTTAGAAGTAGAAAGGACCAAGTACTGATTTTGTTTTCCCTTCTTCCCCCATTGCATTTGACTGGGAAATTGTCCCTAAATTTGTCACTGTGTATGACATCAGTTATGAAAAGACGAAACACTTATCTAAGATCGTTTCAGAACAACAGCAATAGACCGTCATGCAAAGTGTCTGAAGACTGGGGTGGATGATGTCCATTGTGTTTTGTACATTTCTAATCTGTAGGTCTTGCCTGCTTGTGAGGTCCTGCTTAGCTCTAGGGGGAGACAGCTCTGGTTGAATCAATTCAGTTCTTACTTGTTAAGTGTGACTGCACATGTCGTGATTAAATAGTTATATATTTTTCCGTTTAATAGATATTTTGCATATGTTTTCAACTCTCTTTTTGTTCTACAGGTCATGCTAAATGTGTGGAAGTCGTAAAGACTTTTAACTTGCCATTGCTGATGTTAGGAGGAGGAGGCTACACAATTCGTAATGTTGCTCGATGCTGGACATATGAAACTGCTGTTGCCTTAGATTGTGAAATTCCTAATGGTAAATATTAATATTCAAATTAATATTTTATTAAGAAATTATCATGGGAGATTTTAAGTAAACAGCAGATATTTGTATATCTAGCTGTAAGCCATCAGTTTAGAATAAACTAGGTGGAAAATTATTGCTAGGATTTAGCCAATAAATTTTCAGCACCTTATGCAACTAAATAAACTTAAGTATTTAGGGCTTTCTTTATGCCTTAGGAAAAGCTTTAAATGACTGAATCACTTTTTGAAAATTCAAAGTATAAAACTTATGGGACCTCATTTGTAAGTATTTCTATATGAATATCATCATTATGAAAGAATGTATACTGCATTTTGATTGTACTGGTGTCAACCTGTAAGTTGTACAACACAGACATGGTGTACATAAGAAATTATTGACTATGCAAGTGTCCACTTTACATAGCAAAAATACTGCTTCTTCATTTTATCTGACAAAAGTAGCTGTGAAAGTATATTGGCTTCCACTCTTCCATTTTACTCAATTTTGGCTATACAAGCTGTCTTAAAATTTAAAACCACATAAAACAATTGTAGACAGCTTTAGGATAGTTGAATACTGAAGTAATTTCTCTGAGAAAGATCCCTAAAGATCCTGGACTCCTTTTACTTGTGGCCAAATATGGTGCTGGATATGCTTTTGGAATGCCATTTCTACAAAATTGCTGTTTGGACTGGTTTGTTGCAAATGCGTCACTCGTAGTTTGCATGTTGAACTGCAACTTTTGCTGATAACCTTTTGCTATTCATGTATCTCTTGGTGGATTCAGTGTTTCCATCTGACTTTAGCAGAATGCTGCTGTCAGTGAGAAAAGACTATTTGGAATGTGCCTTTCAAGATACATATTTTCCATGTCAAAATACATCCTTTGTCAGCCAAAGCTCTTGAAGGCATGGTAGCAGTTCCTTATCTTGGGACTTTTTTTTTTCTATTAGCATCCCCCTTTCAATGGATTACATGTATATATATTAAGTTTGTTTTTTTTTTTTCCCAACATTCCTCTCTCTACTTTTTGGGTCCCTGTCACCTTTAATCTGTTCTGAGAAGTAACAGTGCATTTCTAAATGTTGCAATAGCAACTTAGTCTTCCTGTCTGCTTTCTATCCACCTAACCAAGATCGCTTATCATGTAATAATCATAAATGAAGAAAGACAAAGAGCACAATTAAAAAGGGATTTCAGTGTCTTATTTCTTAAAGGTTCTATGGATTTTTTTTTATTGTTCTCATAATTTATCCGGAATGATACAGTCATATTCAATATAAAATACTGCAAAATGCAGCAATGTAAAATAGCTGTTGTCTTGGCTACGTATTCTTCATCAACTTCATTTTGGTGGTTCAGTGTTCTATTCAGGGGACCGTTTTCTGTGAAAATGCAAAAAGTGGGATAAGGAGGGAAACAGACAGACTGAACCAATCAGCACCACTGAACCAATGTCCAGCACTTAGCAAGGATATTGAGCTAGCTGTGATCTTCAGCCTAGTAACAAGTATTAAAACTTTTCCTGAAGGAATATTTTGAATGGCTCACTTAAACCATTCAAACTGGAACACTTTGAAAACACCTACAAGAAATCATCAATTAATCTTCTTTTTCCTGCAGAAGTATAATTTTCAATTATTTTTCAATTTGTTATTGAGTTCTTCAGTGTGTAATTGCAGTAGGTCTTTCTCTGTGTTTTGCCAGCATATTTCAGTTCATTTCTTGAATAATTTAGAGGAAGATCACTGAGGAGTCCACATAAGTATTGCTTGTTTGAATGCTTAACATTTGAATGTTAGGTTATCTAAGTAAAATCCTGTCAAATCTACTGTTGTATTTAAAATATTTAAAATCTTTTGTGGGTAACAAAGTTGTCTTGGTGTTTGGTTTATAGAGTTGCCATACAATGACTACTTTGAGTATTTTGGACCAGACTTCAAGCTTCATATTAGTCCTTCAAATATGACTAATCAGAATACACCAGAATATATGGAGAAGATCAAGTAAGTAATGATTATCTTATCTATCAAGTAGGTCATGTGGAACATGTTTCTCCAGAGGTTTAATTGTTAGGCAGTTTTGAAAACCATACCTTTCTCTGTTCACTAAAAATAAGTAGTAGAATACATTTGACATGTTTTACATTTCTGTCAGGAGTTTTTTGGAAGTCTCTTCCTCCAATAGAATGCACGTGTATGAAGTCTTATGACTAAAAATATCAAAATTTATGACCCAGCTTCAATTTTTCCTTTTTCCAGCATCTGAAAAGATGACTGTTTCACTTGGATTCCCATTCTAATTTTGCAGAAAGTTTATCCTGCCAGGAAAGAAGCTGGTGTGCCATGATGACTAGGATTTCTAATTCTCAGCTCCATGTCTAAACATGGACTGAGAATGTTATTCTTTGTAGCTGTCAGCTGCAAAAATAAAAAGTCATATGTGAGCTGGAACATCCAAAATTCTGGAAAGACAGTGATATGTGTGCAGGCAATTGAGTGGCTGTGATTTGACAAAGCCACAAGGTTTGATCAGTACTTATTGACAAGCTATGGTGGTTGTGTGTTTTTAGGCTGTGCCACTTTTGATACTTAGTTTATTCCTCCTCTCATCTTGACATTTTCATTGGAAACAAATATTTTACTTCAGGGGTGAAGTAATGCATACATAAAATCAATTCTGTGCTGGACTGGTAGGAGGCAATTGGTCAGCCTGTGGTGCCCTTGGCTTACTGTGGTTTGTCCTTGCTTTGGGTTTAAAAGAATAAACTGCCACCCCTGCCCCGAGTTCTAACAGGCTGCTAATGGTACAAGTTCTTTTGGTTACTATAAATAGCTGAATAAAGATGTGAAATTGCATGTATAAGTTTGCCAATACTGCTATAACCTTTAAAACTGTCTAACTGCAAAATTCACCAAAGCTGTTAAAATGCTAATTCTTAAGTGATTAGTATATAAACTGTGATGGGTGTTCATAGCACAACTATATCAATCACTATCAAATGAAAGGAGTTTATAATGTGTGATGGGAGAAAAAGCCCACTTATTTTTTATTAATATAATTGTACAAAATTTCTCAGCAGTAATGTAGTGTTCTCCAGCTGGGGATCTGCCAGGCTGCTTGCTGTATGGTATATATTGTTGAGCTTTTGTGGTACAAGTAGGCTGCAAAACTTGCTGCTGCAATCCCAGGCAGAGATTGCTCTCTGTCGATAGAAAACACACGATCTCACATTCTTGTCCTAGCACCCACAAGATCAATGATCCATCATTTTGGAGAATCTTACTTTGGTTCATTGTGTGCTTTCACGGACACCTGGCTTTAGGGAGCTCCCATGCATGGCAAAACTACTTTGCCAGGTCATGTAATTTAAACAGAGGCAGAGACTCTAAAGATTCCAAAAAAGCACCAGTTGCCCTTTAACCCTTCAAATTGTGCAGAAGGATGCTAAGATAGTTGTTGCAAATGCTAATATTTGATGCTTCCCAAGCCTGCCTTTCTACCTGCACTTTAGAATGATAGTTTTGAGTCCCAAACAAAGCCCAGTATTCTTTTTTTTTCTAGCACATGGTGTTTGGAGTATATAATCTATCACATCAGGCTGCTTAGACAGGACAGAACTTGTCTCTGTTCTTCCTGAAACAGCCAATAAGGAAACATATCCAGATGAATTAATTTTGTCATTGCTGCTCACAGTTGGGAAGTCTTCATGTCTTCTTCTTTTAAGTGTCTGACTTTCTTTCTAGAAAGAAAGAAACAAGAGAATAGTGTATTTATCCAACTTAATACTGTAGCTTGTTATAAACAGTATTACTGACACCAGTTTAGCCCACATGGGCAGTACTTGTACTGACCCTGTGGGGAGTTAATAATTGAAGTTGATTGAAATAAATATTTGTAAAGTGCAAAGAAAATTATGTTCAAGTACACTATGGGTACTAATGATCTCATAGGGATGGAAAACTTTCTGAACTTGGCATGCTAATTTTTTTAATTGAAAAATGAAACTGACTCTAAAGCAAAGCCACGTTAACTTTCAATGCTGAATTCAGAACTTCATAGAAATCCAAGGAAATGCTGCTTCTGTGTAGTAATAGCTTTTCCTGTCTGTTACTTGCAGGCAACGCTTATTTGAGAACTTGCGCATGTTACCTCACGCACCTGGTGTACAAATGCAGGCCATTCCTGAAGATGCTGTTCATGAAGACAGTGGAGATGAGGATGGAGAAGATCCAGACAAACGCATTTCTAGTAAGAAATATCTTTTCATGATAAAACATGTCCATAGTTGTTTCGGATTGAATTACTCAGGTCCTAAGTTGTAGTCTTGCGCAGTATTGGAAGACTGGCATTTTGTTTCCTGAATAAAAAATTTGGCCTCTGGTCTGCGACTTTTGATGTTTTTAAGGTGACATCCCATGTGCACATTTGAACCTCTTAAAGGGTCTAATGAAGTGCTGGAAGAGCCCTGTGTTTTGGCATCTTATGGAACAGCCTGGCTGTTTCAAATCTATAATAGATATTCAGAAGACTTAATGAATTTTAATTAAAGAAACAGTACTTCTTTTTTTTGTAACTAACAAAAGACAGAAGCTATGTTTCTCTTTGAGGTAACATGAGATACAGTGTTTAAGGAGAAAAAAAACCCTTTTATTTGCTTTGTTGTGAGACAGAGATTTTCCATATTTGCAACACTACCCTTGACTTTATTACCATAACCCTTCCATGAACTTTGAGTTGTTCTTGAGCTGTAGCCAAGTGTTTCCTGCTACCTTTAGTCTTTTTTGATGGAGATTAGAATAATTCTATAACCTCTTATTAGTGCACTGTCCATTTTCTGAACTGTTGAAATAGTTATTTTTTTCTCCTGTGATTTAGTTTTCAGTATTTGAAATTTTATTTGATACATGGTTAAAATATTCCCACTCTCCCCCTGTGTTTCTGCAAAGCTATTTTTTGGAAGTTATTGTGTGATTCCCAGAGTATCTTGACAAACAGTGGTTTTGACTGTAATCTAGTTTATCAGCATTAAATGATTACAGTATATTACTACTCATTTTTAATTTGATAGTTCTTTTTTATTAGGCCTGTTGTAGTTGGACTTTTTGATTAATTAATATCATGAATCTGAATCCTAGTTCGAGCATCTGATAAGCGCATAGCCTGTGATGAAGAATTTTCAGATTCTGAAGATGAAGGGGAAGGTGGACGACGAAATGTTGCAGATCATAAGAAAGGAGCAAAGAAAGCCAGAATAGAAGAAGACAAAAAAGAGACTGAGGACAAAAAAGCAGGTAGGACTGCAGTGTGGTTTCATCCTATATTTTAGAGCTGCAAATGTCAGTCCTGCCAGGAGACAGATGTTTTACCTGTTAACAGGAAATTCACTGTTGAGATGATATATTCTTTTCCATCATTTTTAAATCATCTATTTTAAATTAATCAGCTTCAAGATACAGCTATTCAAACTAGTACAATATTTTCAGGCAAGGGTTATTGTTTCTTCCCCACAAGTTGAAGTCTTAGAGCCAGAGATTTGTATGACTTAATGAAAATAGAGATGAAAAAATATACGTTGGGCAAAACATTTGTTCCTGTTTGCTTTTGTGGGGTGAGCCAGCTAGTTTTCTGTGAAACAGAAACCAGATAGGGTTCTGGGGACAGTGTAATTCCAAGGACTCTTGATTTTTCTAAGAACTGCATACATCTTGAGCTCAGGGGAACTCCAGGTCTCATTATTGCATGCCGTCATTATGGCCAGTGAAGAGACCTTGCCTTGAGGCATTCTGAATCACTTGGCATTGTGCCCAGACCTCTCCTTTGGATGGGTGCGTTTACATTGTACTTTAATACGTAACTAGTGATTTTGTTTAAAAGCCAGCTTCCTCTGGTTAGAAACATATACCAAAAAAATAGACTTGGTCATGCTCTTTACTTCTTAAGTGTTTTAAGGCTTTCTTGCATCTTTTGGTATATTTAAAATCTTCTGATTTTTCAGATGTTAAGGAGGAGGATAAAGCCAAGGACAGCAGTGGTGAAAAGACAGACGCCAAAGGGTAAACACTAATTAATTAATAATTAATTTTTTTGGAGAGTGTTTGTTAAGTCAGTACTGTATAATGTTTTTCAGTTCTGTGGAGATCACTTTCAGTTCCTTATAGTACTAAATATTTTAGAATCATGGCTAGTAATTCAGAATTGCATTTCTAAATCAGCTAATTAAAAAAATAAAACAATACTTTTTTTTGCCTTTGTACAGAGCAAAATCAGAACAGCTCAGCAACCCTTGAACAAAAGATAGCCTCTCATCAGTTGCAGAACATTATACTAGAGTCTGAGAATACCTAAAAGGAGAAAAGTTTTCATATGGAGAGAGACTGCTGATTTCATTTTGTACTATTTGGCATGGACTGTATTTATTTTCAAACGGCTTTGTTCTGTTTTTTGGCAAGTTTTATTGTGAGTTTTCTAATTATGAGGCAGAAATTCCTTTCTTCACCATGCTTTATGTAATAGTATTTAAAAATGGATGTGAGTTATTATGTTAAATGTCTAAACTGATCTATTAAAGTAATTTGCCTTTCCTGAGCTGATTTTACCTTTTTTGTAATTTTATCTTTATTAAAAAAAAAAAAATTGCACGTGGTTGTCTTGTCCATTATTGACCTACAAAGAGGAAAAGCTATATAAATTAGGCAGACTTATCTGTTAGTACCTAGTGAGTTTAAATGGACAGCTGGCAAGCAGGCAAATTGATCTGTGCTGCTTTCATTGACTCCACACATTCCAGCAGTTCCTACATGAGGTGCAAACACATGCATGGGGATACAAGTGAGATTTGAACAGGCTGAATAAACGGGTGAAGGGATGCTGCAATAAGGTCATTGAATGAACTCACATTTTAATGTGAATGTTTAAAATTCTGCAGTCATATGCCTCGTACTGTCCATGAACATTTCCCACCATCAGAATCTACCCATAAAAATGATTCATTTGGTGTTCATGAAATCAGTATATGGTCATCTTGCAAAGCTTGCAATACAGCAAGTGAAAATTTGGATTTAACTGAAAACCCATTCCAGTTTTTTTACAACTATGAGCAACATAAAACTTTCTCACCCTTAAAGGGGAAGTGTTTTACTGCCTGTCCCCTTCATTGATTCATGAGTTAGTCCTGGTACCTGAATTGAACAGAGACCTCAGTGTCCCCATTCCCGTTTTTTTATTCTCAATCTACAATTGTCTTACAGGTTGATATTTAATGAAATATATAAGCTTTGAAATCAAGATTTCAGAGCAGTGAACACAGAAGTTAGCAAAACTGCACTGCTACTCAAATATTTTTCCTTTTTTTCAAATATAAACTTTTCTTGCTATTTTTTAACCTGTTTTCTCTCTGTGGTTGTGGTATATGTTGATATCGTGCCTGATGCACCCCAGGACAAAGCTCGCCTTCCTGGCTGCCAGGGCACTGCTCACTCACGTTCCACTTGCCATTGACTAGGACCCCCAGGTCCCTTTCCACAGCACTGCTTTCCAGCACCTCATTCCCTAGTCTGTCCATGCATCCAGGGTTGCCCCATCCCAGGTGCAAATCTGGCACTTTCCCTTGTTGAGCTCCATATGGTTGGTGATTGCCCATCCCTCTGACTGTCCAGGTCTCTCTGCTGGGCCCCCCTGCCCTCAGGGGAGTCAACAGCTCCTGCCAGTTTTGTATCATCTGTGACCTTGCTTAGTAGCCCTTCCAGTCCTGCATCCAAGTCATTTATGAAGATATTGAAGAGCACAGGGCTGAGGATGGAGCCCTGTGGGAAACCCATCAGTGACAGGTCACCAGTCCAATGTCACCCCATTCCCTATAACCCTTCGTGCTGACTGGTGAGCCAGTTGCTCACCCATGGGATGATGTGTTTATCCAGCTGTGTGCCTGACATTTTGTCCAGAAGGATCTTGTGAAAGAAAGTATCGAAAGCTTTACTGAAATCCAAAAAGATTACATCAGCTGGATTCCCTTGATCAGCCAGATGGGTTACCTTGTTATGGAAAGGAATCAGGTTTGATAAGCGGCACTTTCCTGCTATGACGCCATGCTGGCTGTGAGCAATGACTGTGTTGTCTTTCAGATGTTTTTCAATATTGTGTGAGGAGAAAAGTTCTATTTTCTTAATGGCTTTTTAGTATATGCTTTTGTTTCTGGTTTTTTTTTTTTTTTTTAGTCTTTAATCTTTCTGAACATTTAATTTGGATGCTTGGGTAAACTTAATAAGGGTTAAATTCTTAAACATGTAGGGAGAGAATATAAAAAGTTTTTTCAACACCCATGTTGCTATGTTCTTTCTTTCAGGAAAGTACCCATAAAATTCCCATTAGGGCTTGTCTGGCTCTATTGGAAAATCATACTTTAATTTTTACTGCAGTTTGGTGGAGCTGACAGGTGATTCCCTGCTATTTGCATGATATTTGACAAGTACATTTGCCCAGTGATTAAAGTATTATGCTAACTTGTTCCAATATATGACTACAGAGAATACTTATAATTCAGTTCTACAAAGAGTAGTATTAAATTGCCTGCTTCGAGTGTTTGTTACCTTTTTGTCTGAAGTTTATAAGGAATGGCAGTTCTCTGTCATTTAAGACGCTGTTAGTTTTAAATAATTTGTGGATTAATTGCTGGTTCTGTTGGAAATGAAGACTAAGTATGAGAGTAGAATTAGTGGACTGAAATATAATATTTAAGAGGACAAAATAGTGGGCAGTTTTGTATGAATTAGACTGTTGCTGGCAGCGGACTGTGACATGTTTCTGCTAGATTAAGAACCTCTTCAGGAATACTCATGTGGTGAAGTGTTGCTTCTTTGTTTCATTTGAATGGAGGTAGGTAAGATGCAAATGCTGTAGGACCATGCTCTGGCCAAATGGTCTGTTTGCCTTCCTCTTGTCTTACGTTACTTCTCAGCTCACTTTTTCCAAAAAAGAACCCAAAGAGGCAGACCAAAAAACCCAAAACACACACACAAAACAAACAAAACCAAACACACTGCTCCCCCTCAAAAAAAAAAAAAGCAACCCAAATGCAACCAAACAAGTACAACCCACTCCAAGAAGAAAGGCGCTTTACTTAATATTTTGAACATTCCCTCTGCAACCTTTGTGTGCTGTAGAAGGGCCATGGTCTATGCCTGACCTCTGTAAGGATTGGGGAAGAATGTTTGGGCAGGGGATTGGATGGTTGCTGTGAAAATTAACTTAATCTTTCAGTGAATCATATATGCCTCCTTAGAGCACTTAGAACTTCAGACAGGCTTTTTGTGGTCTTAACAGTCTTGAGGAGGAATTGCTGCATTTTCCTTTTCATGATTGAACAACGGATTCAGAGACAAGTCCTTTCCTTTTAGTAAATCTTCAAAATTAACTTGGAATTGTGGCCAAAAAGTTGAATTTATAACATGGTTTGCTTTTATGTATTTGCAATCCCCACAGAAAATACAATTCATGTGCTTGCAGCTTCCCATTCTTTCAATTAGTTGCATTTTGGGAACATGAGTTTGTGTGTGGGGAGGAAAAAAAGTCTGAAAGGGAATTCAGAATTTTTTTGCTCAGAGCATAGAGTTGCTTACTTCTGTACATATATATGCTAGTGGTTGAAGATGGCTGATGTGGCTGCTCTTAGCCAGGTTTTCAATGTGATTTAGAAATCTGTAAATAGAACCATATTAGAAATTATTATCATTTATGGTTAATAGATGTTGCAAACATACAGCCTGTAAGATGATATCCAGAACACAGTCACAGAAAAAGTACTTATTATCAATATAGTTATCAATCATGGGATTTTTTTTTAAGAGTAATTTGTAATAGTTATCTACTTGTGAGGTGAAGACACAGAACATGGAGACTAATGTGTGACCATTTTTGGTCATATTATAATTCATTCCAAATGTTTGAAAGTTGACTTCAACAAATAGAATTGTAAATGCAAATATAAACATCTGTTCTTGGGTATGGTTGAAGCACTGGCATGAATGATGTATTTGCAGACGGGGGGGATTTGGTGAACTGTAGCCATCACCCTTGTTTCCTCAGCACCAGCAAATATATTCTTTGTTGCTCAACCCATGGCAAGAGGGTAGCTGCACTCTCTTCTCCCTCAGTGGCTGTGTCTTGATTTAACCAGCTCTCTGTTAATAATTTTTTAAGTGAGATAAATTTACACTTTTGAAAATGTTTCTTTAGCTAACTAAAAATATGAATGGATGCAGCCATTTGAAAATGTCTTCTAAGTGACAGGTTTACTACTTTTTGCTAGAAAAAAGAATCCTTCAAAATCTTTATCTCTTTTTCTTCCTCACTTGCGTAATTTTGTTTAGTTTTATCATCTTTGTAAGAGTACACACAACAGGGAATATGAGCTTATTTAAAAAAAATGTTATATACCACACTCAACAGTAAATTTAGTGAAGTGTTCAATTCTTTCCATCTTACTTTAAAAATACCATATCTTTGAAATAGCATTCATTTTAGACAGATGACCTGGCAAAACAAGCTATTTAAGCTGAATACCAGCAGGCAGAAATAAAGAATAACTTCCTAGATTACGAACTTGTATTAATAACAGTCTAGGCCTAATGTTTTCTATGGTCATGTTGCCATAAGTAGAAATAACCAAAAAACCTAACCAATAAACCAACCAAAGAAAAGAAAAGAAAAAAAAAAGCCCCCCCAAAAAAGAAAGAAAAGAAAAAAGCTGTGGGCAAGCTTGAAGTAACTCCATGTTGCATTTGCCAAACCATCTCCACATGGGTAATGCATATGCTTAATTGCTCTTTGTTTTATAAATCTATTTTTAAAACGTTCTTTATGTGATGTTCTTTTAGCAATATTTGATTCCGTAAAATGCCCCAGAGACTTAGCTGGTAAAGGAAAAATATCTATATCATTGCAGATTGTATCGTGCTGCTGTATTAAGCCTAGAACAAAATCGACTCAGTATTTTAAAAGCAGTCTTTTTCAGGCTAGTGAGCAATTGAAGACAGACAAATCGACAGGCTTGAAGTGGAGGGAAGATCAGAGTTAGTTATGATCAGAGAAGGGTTATGAGTCAGAAAGCCATGCTGTTGTCTGGCTGACTGAGACCTCATTTGGTCGGGAAGGTCTTCAAACACAATAGCAACATACTTCTAAAGTTTCTACTTAGTACCTTTCTGTGGAGAATGTAATTATAAGGGAGATTTCTGACAGCTCAGATTGGAAGAACAATACTTAAACACCATGGATTTTTAAATGGAACCTTTCTGTGCTAACAGTCTTCATGTTAACCTTTTCATTATGTGAGTGAAAGGGCCATGTCTCCCTACTTACTGTGCAGGGTTTTTGTGTTGTTTCCCTTCCCTCCTTCGTCCCCTTCCCCTGCTATTTTTGGCAGTGTTTTTTTAATTCCCTGTTCAATGAGTGGTAACACGAAAGGAATCCATGAATAGCCAGTGCTTCTGTAAGCACTGGCTGGTAAGATATGCAGGTACATATCTTACCAGTCAAAAAAATCATGCTATGCACCTGAGCATTAAAAAGCTAGACACTCTACTTTTTCCTTATTTTTTTTCCTAAGGAAAAAAGCTCCTAGAATTGCCCTGCAGAATTCTATATGCTTCTTCCACGTAGAGAGAAACATTAAAACTAGTAAAGATGGTACATTTTCCTCAAACCAAGTGTTGGTCTAAACCATTAGCAACATGGGAATAATACATAAATGCTCAATCTCTCTATCCACAACCAGCAGGAGTCCATGACAGCAGGCACACACAGACCAGAAACAAAACAGTCAGAGCTTGGTATTTTGCAGAAGTAAGGACTTGTGCTTGACTTATGGGATGAAGAAGCACCCCAGCAAGGCTGTGCTTTCTGCAGCCCCAAGGGAAGTGTGTGTAGTACCTTTAACAGCACTTGCTTAGCTTTCAGAAGCAGTCCAAGGAGGGTAATCCAGGTCTCTGTTCAGCCTAATTTAGACTTTCTCTTGTTTACTTTTCACAGGCAGGTGTTGCTTAGCCTGGACTGCATTTGAGAGACATTTCTAAGGCTCACATAACCTCTAAAACTTATTAGTTTGGAAACCATTCTACATGCCTCTGCCTAAAGCTATGTTTGTTGCATTAGAGGGAAATAGGCTTGCAGAAAGGGAAAATCCAACCCCTGGTATCTGTAAACTCTGACAAAAGTGTTTTCTGCTCTGTTTACCTTACTAGTATTTCCTGTTCTCAGATGGACGGTGCCTTAAGGCTTAAAACAGGTAAATGAGGTAAATTCAAGTTATGAGTTATTTTGAGTTCCTAAAAGGGAAAGAGCCGTTTGGGATTTGATGTTGAGAGGCAAATGAACAGCATTTCTGCAAATCAATACCTCCAACTGAAAGTTCCTATGGAGAGCCTGACATCTTGTAGTTTCTAAATTGATGAACTGAAATTTTGGAGCATGAGTTAAGCCTTTATGTGACAGCAACAATGATTACTTACTACATACATGCCTGTCAAGGTTCCTCTACACCACGACGTGAAAAATTCCTTTACTAATTTCTATTTTTAATGCTAGAAGTATTTCCAGTACTGTTACACATCCACTTCTGTAGGAGTGTGTTGTTTGTTTTCTTTCCTCTGATTGCTCAGTTGTCTCCTGAAGGCAGGCAAGGAGAGCTGCAACGCAGGCCTTGGCTTGTCCCCACCGGGCTCTTTGTCAGCGTGTGCTGAGCATGCCTGGGCACGCTGCAAAGGAGCAGCAGGGCACAATACCATGGCTGCTTTGGCTCTTTGAAGCCCAGGGTGATACAAACCTTGATGAATGCCTGGGGTAGCTCCTGCAGGGACAAGCACTGAGACAGACCGCAAATAAAGGCGCGTCTCTTCTAACGCGCTGGCTTGGAACGCCCTTGCTCAGCTTTCAGCAGCAGTCTTGCCAGGACACAGTTCAGCTCAGGTTTAATTTAAAATTAGGTCTCAGGTAGGCTGAGCTTGTGTCTAAGTGAAACAGTGCTGGCTGAATGCATTCCAGCAGCAGAGAATTGCACTCTAATGTTAAGACTGAAACAGTTAATTCAGATAAGGCTGCGTTATAAGTGATAGAAAGGAAATAGAAAGGAAATCTTGCTGTTGCTGGTCTTATCAGAGGGTGCAACAATGGGACTTTCACGTTTAGTCCTGGAGACCTCGCTTCATCAGGGTTGCCTCCTTCTCCCCCGCAGCAATCTCATCTCTGCTTGCTTAAAAACAAACAGGTCCTGCCTGTGCAGGCCCAACCATGGGATTTCCAGGCTAGCAGGAGTATGGAACCCCGTGAGAAGGTTTTGGGTAAAGACATTTACAGAGTTTCAGATGTTGTAGGTCTGTGAGGATGCATTCCGCTGTTCCCTTTCTTTTGGTGGGTCACTTCTCTTCATGGGGCAGAGAGCAGCTTAGTTCTGTGTGTAGTCCTTGTGCTGTTTGAGCTTGTGGACTTGAGCAGTTTTTGTGCCTGACCAGAACCTGGAGTCATTTCAGGGAAGCAGGAACTGCTGCCTCTGAGGGGGTGGGAGCCAGCAAAAGAGGAATCAGGGGCTCCACCTCTTCCCTCCTCCCTGTGTAGGAAGTTATATGGGAGGCTCTCACCCTGGTGAGGACATTGCCCTCCAGGACAAACAGAGGAGCTATGACCTCAGTCAGCTCTGCTCCCTTGCAATGCAATGCCGTAAACAAGGGCTGCCTGCATGTGATAGTTCTTTGTTAATCTAAACACAGCTAATATAAAAGATGTGCAAGGCCCTAGAGAAACTATTCAGCAAAATGACAGAGTCAAAAGCCTCATTACTGAGCACTTAACTAACATGCTTCTGATTTCTTTGAAAAGAAGCTCAGAAAACATGTGGTAAAATCCTGCAGCCTTTTTCCTGAACTCCTGAATGGTCATTAAAATCACTGTTGCCCTGTTTAAGGAATTTGAAGTGTGTTTTTCAAGACTAAAATGTGTTCAGAGTATCCCCATCTCACCCTGCTGGAATAAGACCCCAGTCCCTGAGACTGAGAGCACTGGATGAGCATTTGTCTCCATAGTGTCAGCTCAAGCACTGTTTTCTTTATTTCTGCTCTTTTTCTTGCCCTTACACTTCCTCAGCCTGTGCCAGTAATGCAGTCAAAGGTGACATAATAAGCTGCTTTGGAGAATTGTTCTGGGACTTGGAAGGACCCAGCAAAAAGGTTCTGTGCACTCATGCTGTTAAAGGCTGCCACCACTGTAGTGTGGATGGTAAATGGGAAGAGGCAGAGGTTACTTAATGTGGTACCAGTACTGAAAGAAAAGCTTAACAGTTTCTCTTTGGTGTTTCTTCTCCTTGTTACACACAGGGCTCACTTCCCAGGGTGCAAATTACATCAGTTTAAAAGCAGTGTTATGGAAGTATTCCATTCTGAAGGTGGCCAGTCTTTTCAGTAGTTCAGTGTTCAAATAGGGAGTAAATGAGTTGTTCTCAATAATTCTACTGGAAAACACTACCTGATTTTTAAAAGGATCTAAAAGGATTTAAAAGCCAAAAGCCTCATTACCATTTTCTCCTTTCCAATTTATTATTTCCATTTTAAAGCAGATTATTTGTTGTTTAACTCCCACTGAGTTACTAGGCTGCTGCTCTAGCAAGGACACCTTGTCAAATCTGTGATAAAAACATGACTACTTTATCAGGGTAAAACCTTACCTACTTCATCAAAAAACAAGAGATCTAATTGCAAAATAATTTGTCTTGTTTGATCTTTTCACTATTTCAGCTCTTTTTCCTTTTGTCGGTTCTCCAGCCCCAGGTGGTAAGTCAGGGAAATGCTGCTGCATGTTACCTGTGAGGAACTGAAGAGCTGTTACAAACACAAACTGTTGTGGTCCTGCTACTATGTGTAGTCCTATTTATTGTTTCACTTCTGCCTGAAGTTTTGTTGTGTATGGAGGCTTTGTTTGTAAAGTCTTTTGGCGTTTCTCAGCTTGGTGAGTTCTGTAAGGGGTGGGGTGTTCAGTGTGTGATTGCCAAAAATACTTGGACATGTCCTTCAAATGTTTATTGTCTTAGGCTTCTTGCAGCTGCTTTTCTGTTTTCTTTTTTTTTTTTTTTTCAATCCCTGCTTTTACTGCTCAGTTTTCCTGATTCATCATAAAATCCAAATTTAATAGTCATGGAGACTATGCAGAATTATCTACTTACCAGTGTAAAGTCCCTTCTTAAATTGTTGGTTTACAGAACTTTTTGGGATGAGCTGGCACTTTGTGTACTTCTGAATGAGCCTTTCTGACCTAACCTCTATTGCTTCCTCTTTTTGATAAAATCAGAGGCAACAGTAAGCAAGTACAAAGCCAGTACAAACTGAAGACATTCTTTTACTGTTTTATTTTCCCTTCTATCCCAGCTCTTCAGTTTTCATACCACCACTGAGCGTCCTTTTTATGATCTGAAGCAGAAAATAGATAAAGATCAAGTGAAAATAGCTGCAGACATGACATGACAGACATTGAAAGAGCCTGCATAGCACAGGGTAAAAAATATTAGCAACACATACATTCATGTTGACCTTTTCCTTTAATACCAGGATGCTTGAAAACTGAGAAATAAATCAGTTCTTGTTAACCTCACTCTCATCATCAGGAAAAAAAAAAAAAGCAGCACTTCTAGCCCACTGTCCCACTGTCATTGTCTTGAACTGGAAACACATTTTACACATGAGTAGGAATGCATTTTGGAGATTTTAAAAGGCCTGATAAAGGCATATTAAACTCTTCTCTCCAAGACCCAAAGTCTTCTGGAAAATTCAAAATAGCAGACCAAATAAGCTAAAGTGGAATAGCAATCTATTTGTGTGGTTTGGATCCATCCTGTGGAACGCTATACTGAAATCCCAAAGAAAATCTTAAAAAAAACCAAACATTAAGACTTTCCTTTTTTTTTTAACTATGTATATTCCTTTCAGGTAAACTTTTCCTTTCTGCTCAGCAGCCAAGAAATTGTGCTCTGCACGGGGTAGCTGACAGTTGCATGGGTAAACTGAGTCTAAGTGTTGTGAATTTTAGCATGACTGTACCTTCAATTTTGATTGCCCAGAGGAATGCAGATTTTGAAGTGTTGTTCCTAACTTTTCTATAATACAAGTGAGGGAATTCCACTGGAAGCTGAACACATAGCTGCTTTAAAGGAGGCCATAATAAAAGCTGATGTTTGTTTTTGAAATATTTCTCATGCTCCCCTTAGGAGACACAAAGAGATGCTTAATTTCCCTTCAATTTCTTTACTTTGGACCTTCTGAAAGTAGGTACTCAAGTTTTGAATTTCAAAAAAAGTAAAAAACTAGGTGTTGAGAAGGGATAGGACTGGAAACCTGGAATTCTTGAGTTCAAGAAAAAAATTTTGGGCACGTCAGCATCTCATCCTAGACTGAGGCTGAGGCATTCCTGAGCTGTTTTTGGAGCTAGGTGCAGCACAATTGTATTGGATAATGTTCCCCTGAATTAAGTTCTGCTGAAGGATAGAGCTTGTTTGATGCAGAACTGTGTGGGCATGGTTGACCTGTATTTAGCCGAGAAAACACTGTCCCCATGCAGTGCTATAGCTGCATGTCTCTGTTGGTTCCCCATTGCACAGCTGGTAGGATCTTTCAGTTCATGGTTTCTGTTTTTGAAAACAGAAAGATAAGCCTTAACGAGCTTAAACAGACACTTTTAAAAATCAGTTTCTGAAAATCGTTGTAGTAGCTCTGTTGATAAAGTCAATAATCCCCTTTTCATCCTAGGAATGACCATGCTGAAGAAGACATCTTTTCGGAAAAAAAAAATTAAAAAAAAAAATTATAAACCTCATATAGGATTAAGACAGAGGAACAATTCAATTAAATCATCTGCCAGTTATCTTACCAATCTGATGCTCAGGTTAGATGCACCCTAAGGGCATATGTATTATTTTAACATACAGGATGTTCTGCATTAACTGATCACACTATTTCTAAATAACTATCCATAAAAAGGGGACAGATAATTCAAAACTAAGTTTCTATGTAACACAGAAACTACAGAGAAACATGTTTTAAAAGGTCAGAGATGATGAAGAAATACTTCATTTGGGAAGTTGTGGTAAAAGTGCATTGAATGACATTCATTGTGGGAAATTCTCAGCTGATGCCTATAAACCCAGCCATACTGACATCAGGCCTGTTGGAACCTTGCTATTGCTATAGAGTGTTCAGAAAACAAAAATATATATTGATATGTTTGCTCACTAAACAGCTATTTACTACCCTCAAATACACGTCTTTGCTTTGGTAGCAGAGTGTGGGTGTGTTGTTTTCCACAGAAGACAGTGAAGCTGCATTGTTCAGAACTGTCAAGGGGCAAAGAATACTCTGCCACACACATGGGTTGAGTGTCTTTGGTTCCCTCCCCCATGCATTAGGCACTAATTCAGCTCCATTGGTCAGCAGATGCATTTCATTCTAGGTGTCAGTTCTGGTCTCTGTGTATTAGCTCAGAATTATTTTATAAAGACTTTCTCTTCCATGTGAAAATTGTGTGGGTGTCTGAGACTGCTTGATCTTGAATTCAGTGAGAATCTTTGTGCTCACTGTTTCTTTGTAGCTACAGTAGGTCAGGGTTTTAAAGGCCTGGATAAAAGCTTTAATTATCTTATCAATCCATCATCAATGGTCTTGTTTAGCAGAATGTGCAATAACCTTCATTTTCTTCTAGCATAAAAGATTTATCTTAACACAAGACTGCATTTGGATGCAAATATCTTTTCAGATGCTCTCATGGGACTGTTTTTTTCCAAGAAACACTCAGTTCCTGCAACAGCTTGTATGTACAGAAAATATTTTCTTGTTGTACTGAAACAAAGCTGCAAGGGTGCAAAACTGTAAGGGTCCAAATGTGTGTTGGTTGTGAAGAACACCTTGAGCTCATCTTTAGTCTGTTTTACACACAAACTTGATCTAGGTAGGTACTAAAGAAATACTCCTCAGCCTAGAGAAAAACATACTCTCTGCTTTAAGAAAGAATGATCCATGTATGATTTTATGCTGGTGCTTCACATAGAAATCACCGTATGGTGATTGGACCATATGGACAACATAATCCTTTCCATTACTGGTGGGCTCCCTTCTCATTCCAGGCTTTGCAAATAACTCAAGGCTTTCAAAATACCAAAGTCCTACATCTAACTTTTCCCTCTTATTTGGAAAACATGTTTCTCCCTCTTCAAAACCAATTAATGTTAGCAAATCCTAAGGCCCTGGCACAATCCTGAAAACCACCCCTTTCCTTCTTCATTTGTTTTTTTCTCCATTGGCTGGAGGTTGTGATTTTCTAAACCTTTGGCATTCAGTACTTTACCAACCTACATAAGGCTCTCTGTTGTTCTGTGCCAAAAGCCCACAATATCCTTTTTTATAGCCTGGTAACTTAGCACATGGTGTATATCACCTTCTACAGCCTTGCATGGGAAAAGAGGATTTGTACATTTTTGGAAGACACCAAGTTTTCTGTAGCTTCATATAGATCTGTATGTCTACACACACAAATAGATCTGTTCTGATAGTCATGCTGTGGCACTACTGGAGCAGCACATCTTTGATCAAGTTCACTTATTGAGCTTGGAATAAGAGTTAGCGGAGAAGCAACACGATTCTCTACCAATTCATCTGTATTAGCAGGAGGAAGTTTGGTTTTATGAAATAAAATGGTAGCCATAAAATGGGAGCTTTACTTTTTAGGCCAACTGATGATCTTCACAATTTTGTTTCTTTTTGTTGCTACAGTGTTTGTTCTTGAAAGGAAAAGTATTACTTCTGGGAAACTGTTTAGCGTATGAATGCATGTGTTCTTTAGGTGGTGATTTTTGCCTGATAATAATTTGCAGAACACACCACATGTTGCAAATGCAGCTTTCCAGTATCTCTGTTGATAATTCTCAGTTAAAGAATAGAGCCAAGAATTCTGTGTTTTGAAAAGTTTTCAGTTCTCTTTCATTTTTCTTTGTAAAATCAAAAGTGCTTTGCAGTTTCTTCCTGCTTTGGAGCCAATTCTTTTCAGGCTTTCTGCTATCTCAGCAAACCTTTCACTTGCTTTTTCAAGTGGACTGTTTAGACATACAACAAGTTACAGATTTCGGTCCTCTGCACACAGCAAAGCTGCTCCCCGTTTCTCATTGCTGATACCATGACATGCTCAGCTTATCCACTCTCATAGTCCTTGCTTAAGCTCTTAAACTTGTCAACTGTTTCCAGATTTTTAACTTTTTTTTTTTTTTCTTAATCCTGGTTCCAGCTGTAAAGTAGGCCATTCAGAGTTAGAATAAGATTAAGTTTTTCAGATCTTATTCCCAAAACATGTTGCTTAGTATCAACCGAAACCATTTTGAGCACTTCCAAAAGCCAAAACTATGCAGAATAATCAAATATATAATTTGAAAAATCTTTTCCTTTAAAAAAATCTTTCCAACAACAAAACTACCTTTAAATAAATGTTGAATCTAGAAGTGGAGTTGAATTAGTGGTGAGTACTGCCTTTATAATTTCCTATTGTCAAGGAAAAATATGCTTTGGATATTTTAAAAATACCAAAAAACCCAAAAAAACCTGTGAACCATCTAGTTCTGGTGCTGAAGACTGTACACTTGTGTCCCATTTCCCTTCAGTTCTGGGATCACTCCTTATTCTGTTCTCTCAGGCAAGAACTGGACACTTTCGTCATATGAGGATCTATACAAGGGTAAATATAATGCAGTATTATATGCAATATGTGCGTATATGGGTAGTGGCTGTATGGGAATATCTGTGCAGCTGCACCTCATTTCCAGGTTGCTGTCTTTGTTAACTGTATACAAATCCACCAGCCCTCCAGATGCTGTCGACCTGGCCTGCATCTGGAGCAGAAGGGAGGCATATATAAACATGGCATGATTTCTAGATGTAACATAATCTCGTGATTTGAGAGCTGAAAATCTGTGCCAGATTTTTCCTTGAAGAGGGAAAGAAATGTTTTTATGGATAGGTACATACTTTTACAGTTACACTTGAAATTAACCACCTTGTAGAAATAGATATGAATATCAGTGTAAGGGCAGAACTCCTTTGAAATTAGCTCTCTGGGAGAATCCTGAATAGTCTTCCAAGATCTGCTTAAACTGTGTTCATTTATCCTAATGATAATTTATTGGATGGATTCAATATTTCTTAGTGCAATGGGACTTTGGGGTTTACAACGCTGAAAGAGATCATGCTGTTTTTCTAGCCAAAGAAAGGGGAAGAGGTCAAATATAAATCTCATCCTCCTCTTAGAGGCTGGAAAACAGTAACTGCAAAAGAAATATTTGGCTCTTTATCATGCTTTTCATAGGGGTTTAGTAGTAGAGTGGTACTTCTGGAAGCAGCCTACCTTTTTGGGATGGGAGGGTAAATGGTACTTATAGTAAGGGATGCTTCAGTAATACACATATCCAAAACAGCACTGGCAGCAACCTGAACATCCATTCTTACTGAATGTACTAACACAACATCACTCTACCAAGAAATGAAAATACTTTAACTTCTTCCAGGAAGTAGCAAAAAAGATGGATTTGAGCGGAAGCCAGGAGATGTGTAAATAATAATTATGATTACATTGACCTTCCTGCAAAATTAAGGCCAAATGAAAAACATACTTTAATCTGTTCTGAGGATTTAACCCCTGAATGTGTAGGGTTGCAGGTCTGTTAACTCAGGCACCTACGAAAGGTGAATGTCCTGAAACCCGACATATTAAAAAAGATGAAAAGTTTGGCAGCATGGCCCTTTCTAGCTCTGTCCCACTATGCTTTGTCTCCTTCCCTCAGGACAGGTCTGGCACAGTGACTCTCTGAACGCCTGACAGTGTGTTCTGCAGGAATACAGCTAATTGCTGAGACATGAGTAGCCTCATTTTTGAGGCTGAGCAGGGAACACTTCTGAGTCCACGTGCATTAAAATAGCACGTATTTCTGCAAGAAGGGAAGATGAGATGAGCATTTGCAAAAATTACCATTCTGCTTCTTTGTATATAAATAGTTGGTTTAAGTCTCAATTCCTACATTCATTCCAGAAAAAAAAAAAAAAATCCTAAGTACCCCATTTCTGCTGAGACAGAATTGCCCAACATTCAGGTGAGTAGTTTAATGATGACCATAAACCTATACCTTGGAAAAGCCATTACCCTATCTAGGTTCCAGTTTCTAGGGATGCTCAGAGTAAAATTATTCCTCAAAAAAGGAGTGAGAAACAAGTAGCAACTTGCAGGCATCATGAAATATTTAGATGTTTCAAGCCTTTAGAATGGGCATGGTGGATATTGGTCTCAGCTCTCTCGTTAGAGCTGGAATATATTTATTTCCTCCCTTTTATGCTAGTCTACTAAAAACAGTAGGGTTTCTTTGGGGGTAAGGTTGAAATCCAAGTTGTCCTGGTGAGTTCAGAAGCCACCAGGCTCTCACTGAGCTCTTGAAGTTTACCTGTGCCTGTGGCCACATGGACTGTGACTGTCTCATCTGCTGAACAGGGACTGTGATGGTGAGCCATGTGCACTGACAAGGCTGAACATCTAATGTCTACATGTGTCGAAATCAAAAGCAGGCTTTCACGCCTCAAAAAGGCAGTGATCAAATTATGTACAGAGATCTTTAAGCATAAACCAAGGGTGAGGTCTGACACTGGATGGGGAGCTACTGATTTATTTGTATTAAATTTAATAAACCAAATCCACTTCTTATACAGACTAAAATCTAGAAGAATAGCTTTGAAGTCCACTGCCTAATATTTGATATTATAATGTGCTAGGGCACATAACTGCAAGGAAACAACCATTACCATTGACCAGCTTTCAAACTGATCCAAAGACGCAACAGAATTGATTCACTATTTTCTTTTGAAAATCAGCAAATAAAATAGATTATCATAGGTTCTCCCTTCAGGGAAAAGTATGCCATCCCTAGTCTTTATGGAATAATACTGAGCTTGGACACCAACTTACAACTTCAATAGGTCTTTACAGCATCCCAGGAGCGTACGATATTCGTGCTTTAAAGAGCTTGTCACAGTTCTCCTTTTACTTATGTAAACAGAAAAAAAAAGTTTAAACTGTAGTCACAAACTCTGTTGTATGCAGATCCCAACAGAGAATTATTTTTACTGCTTGCTTAACTTCTTTCCACTACATAAAAGCTGTCTACATGTAGGTGACAGGAAATGTTCCCTATCTCTGCAAAGATATGAGAAGAGAATTATAAAGATAGCAGTAACTATGAAGTTTTACTTACTTTGGCATTTCAAACTGTGTGTGCCTCTGATTTAGCTGAAAATGAAGAAGTCTGAGACAGACTAAAGTTTCCCCCATTAAAGAGTCCTCATTCTGTTTTTCACAGGGAGATAGATATAAGCTTCTGGATCAAAGCTCAGCTACCTTTGAGCCCCAGGATCTGTGTATTGCAGCTGACCAACCTCTGAAGTGCCAATGCTTTTTCCTTTATCCCAGCCATATCCACACAGCCAAAGCCTGCCCTGTAAACTGAAAACACTAATTCACAATTCATCATTAACACAAGAGACTTGGAAGTGCCTGTTTGCTATGAAAAACTGCAGTTAATATATTGCATCCCATTTTTACATCTGTCTGCTTTTAATTTCATGAGGAAGGGAATATTACCTGTGGCAGTAATGTCTGCAGAAGGTCCTGGTGCCACTCTTTTCCCTCAGGTGTCCCCCAACACACCCTGGGCAGCAATCCCTTCTGCAAAGCAACATGCATCCACTGAACATGCTTGTCCCCAGCAGAGCGCCAGGAGCTCAGAGACAGCTCAGGGTGACAAAATTAGTGTCAGCTTTCCAAAGCGCTCTCTAACTAAAACAAAACAAAACAAACAAGAAGTATGTTTTTCTTTCACCCCAAGGATTCTGCCTGGGTAAGCCTGGTCCCATGCACAGCTGAAGCCATCCCCTGGCACTGGTGGGACTCCATGTGTCAAAATTCCCTTGCACCCTGCCAGGTGCCTCCAGGTGCTCTTAGACACACACACAGGCACCCCAGCTGTGGGCAGTTTTTGGGCTGTCAACCAGGCAGCCAGGGTGCCTCAGAGCACACTGGCCTCTGTCCTACTCCTGCTCTCTCCCTTAGCTGCAGTGATGCCATAACCTGAGTGCAGGGACAGGGAGATTAGTTGTTAAAGCATGCAACAAGAGGTTTTGACTTTTACAGCAGCGTTTCAAGGTGGTTTGACCACACTGGTAACTTCTGGTTCAGTTTAGCAGAGCAGCTCAGAGAAGCAAAGCATAAATGGGTTGAAAGCAAACAACCTGCCTCTATAACTTTTGTGTTCTCCCAATTCCCTCTAGTGCTGAACCTACAGGAGAATAAAGCCCCACAAGCATTGCCACCAGCCTCATGAGATCACAGGATTCTCGTGACAGGACCCAAGTGTTCCCAAGGCTGTTCCAGGACTATCACCATGTCCTGCATCAGACCACTTTCTGCAGTTGCGCAAAGCTGCTGCTTGTGCATCACCACACACACGCACAGCAGCCCCAGGAACTGCTCTGTGCTGTAGGACAGTTTTGATGAGATAATCAGGTTCACCAGGCGGGCAGCACCAGGGCATGGATACTGCAATGAAGCAAATATACAGAAACATAGTCAACATATATTCCAAAGTGGTTCAGTTCACAAAATCCTCTTGTCTGCCCAGAGCTATAAGAATGAATGGCTGTTCCTATACTGTGTAATGACCAGGCCTTGAGCTAACAAACATTGACTCTGTAAAATACAATTTTGTTTAATTCAGTTTTGCTAAGGGAGCATCTAGTGGCCTAGGGGATTTGTAAACCCTGGTTCTTTTAGTCTGAGGTAATACTGTTTCTTTGCAAAACATAAGTTGAAAGCCCCATAGTGAGAGAGACCAAAATTATGAGCATGAAAAATTGCTCAAGAGAATCACAAATTAATGTATATACAAACAAAAGAGTAATGATCATTCAACCACAAGAGTTTGGGTTTCAGGGTAAAAATATCCACGTCAGTGCTGGAGAAAGGACAGAAACCCAAGCAGCTAAGTTGGAGAGAGGAAAAAGAAATTAATTTAGCGAAACCTAGTTATGTGGGAAGGTAAGGTACTTCCCTCAGGTGTTCATCCCCCTGAAAGAAAACAACCCTGAAACTTCCAGAACTCTAAATTTCTTCCACCCGCACAGAAAGTGGTGTTTCACTGCTGAGGACAAATCACACTTGCAGGCAAGGGTGGAGAGATGGAAGGAAAACACCACATTGTTGCATTTGCCTCCTTTAATGGTCTAGAGGGACGTAGGAGTTTTTTGTTATTCCCATCACAGCAATAGTAAAACCACTATTATGGATGAGATTTTAGTCATCCGTGTGTGTGTGTGTACGTGTGTGTGTACACATATGCTGCTCTCCCAAGGCAGTCAAACTGAAAATGGTTATTTCAGCCAGGACTGCATTGTTATAATAAGACTTTTAGATGGACAAGTTTATGGCTTAACTTCCTATAAGCCCAGTAAAGACCAGAGAGAAAGTACAAAACAGACAAAAGAAACTTAAAATGGAATAAACCTGTTGATCTGGCTCTTTTCAGCAGCACCCAGGATTGATGAGAAAATCACTTACTGATTGACAGCTTAACAGACCTGAACCTCCCCAACAGTGTCAGCACTAGCATTCTATCCAGGTTTGTAGTAGCAATTATAGTAGTGGAACTGGAACTCAGGGGATTCAATATTACTTGCAAGTGTAAGAAACTGTACTTATACATGGTGTGAAGCTAATAAGTCTGTGCCACTAGGATTGATATTTGTGCCTGCATTTATCTATTTGAATGAATAATGTGGTTTTAATGTTTGTAAAATTACAATTTCTGTTTTCCATTGAGGAGGTATTTGAAAGAAAACAGCAGATATAAATCCACATTGCGCATCAGTTCAACTTGTGTCCTGCTTCCAACAGGCTGTGCTCAACCCCAGTGTACCTTGAGGTGCTTCAGCTTATTTCATAAAGGTGCTGCTCCTCTGTGTAGGTTTGCATGTGAGCAACCAGCCCCCCTGGCAGCCCAAGAACAGGATGAGCCACCCATCGGATTCCCAAACAGAAATCACAGCTGGAAGTAAAACCTTACGTTCCGCCATCCCAGAGAGCTGCCCATCTGTCTTGAGTGGGGTAGTGAGAAGGAGCATGTGTTTCTCAGAGAAACATATTTCCCCTGAGAGTTAGGCTGAGCACATTCTACATATTTTACATAAGGTACTGAAGAGCCTCATGTACATAAGGGCTCTGAGTGACTTGCTGGAGGGTTAGGATTTTACTAGCCTGAGTGTAGGAAGGCATCACACCCCATTCCAACCTCCCTGGTCTTCCCCAGTCATCCAGACATTCCCTTTTTAATGTGCCTAAAGCAGCATGCTAAAGTGGATTCAGGGGTGTATCTTCAGAGGGTAATGTATCAAGACTAAAAGACAATAGAAGAGAAGGGGAATCTTCTAAATCTCTCTTCCAATGCAAAGAACCTCCTTCAGGCCCACCAACAGCAGCCTTCACAAAAACACAAACCCAGAACTAAACAATGACCATGATTATGTTTCATGCTTGGAAAAACAATTAGATAAGTGATACTTCTAAGAAAGTAAACTTCTATAAATGCTTGCTACAGACCTAAACACTTTCTGAAATACAGCAGCTTGCAGCTGGAGAAAGAGAATGCCACAACATTTATATATAATCGTTTAGGAATTATGTTAAACAGTTTGATGAGGAGAAAATGCAGTTTTCCTGAAGAAACATTTCTAAAAAATTCACTCAGATTTTGGAAACAAGCTCTAGTGTACCAGATGTCTCTGATAAGACTAAGAAATTTGAAAAGTTTCTTACTATTACTACAACTTGTTCAGCTTCATGGGGTTTAGCAAAAGTCAATATTTTGCTCAGACAACTTTCATATAGTCTTTTTTATCTCAATTATAACCTTGATCACAAATCCACTGATATAAAAAACCCAAAACTCTCCTCATTTTCCAGTGGGACTGCGTTGGATGGAACATTTTATGCAACTGGAATAAATAGCCAAGAAAGAAACAAAAGATTATTAAGGATTTCTTAGGAACAAACTGCAAGACACCATACAGGATGGATTCTTTACCACTGAGGAGTCAGCACAGTTTAGAAATCCAGGGTCCAATTTTTTATCCTGCTGTAACATTAACTACTCCAAGTTCTTGTATCATTCTGATGTTATTACCCAGCCCAGCCCTTGGAGTGATAGTATCAGATTCTCTTTTAGCTTTGTTTCCCTTGCAAGGGACAGAGGAAGGAGGACAGAGATAGCAACAGAGGGTAAATAACATTAAATGATAATATTAGTAAATATATTTCTTTCCTGTCAATCTCAATACAAACTGGAGCAAGGTGATAAGAAGAACCACTACTCCTGACTCCTGCCAGGGCCCTTGCTTCCAGTTGTGGCAGACAGAGGGAAAGAGCAGATGCCTGCTTGGGAACAGCAGAGTTGGGACAATTGACAGTTACTTCTTCTTATGATGCACTTAATTGAAAACAGAGATTTTCTTTTGCAAAGCACATTGACCTACATTTCTCTTCTGACATAGGAGCTTCCTGCTCAGCCTTGAGGTTTGTCACACTTCACTTTTCCCAGCTTGGTAACTGCAGCCAAAGACCCTCGTTAGCAGAGGTTTAAGGCAGACTGATATCAGATCCCACAGATCCTGTTAGTGAATCCTGTAAGTATTCCTTTGACCAAGCCCGCTTGCTGATAGAATGAGCACACCATGTTCACTCTCTGTGACACGCTGCTTTCTGCATAAAAACGGGGCAGACAGACATTTGGACAGATGATCTGTCCATATGCCTTTAAGATGGTTTAAGTTTAGTCTTTGGATTGCTCAGCCTCAACTGCCTTTTGGGCGAGAGGGAAGGGAGAAAGAAAACAAAAAGAAAACCTTGGGAGAAAAGTTTCTTGAAAAAGAGAACTTATTCAAGAAAGGATTTTCTTTCTCATTTAGCACAGAGCAGAATCTGACATGCAGAACATCAGCTATTAAAACAGTCAAATAAAGTACAGTTTGGTCAAGACAAAAATAAAGATGGGTTAAGTACATATTTCAAATGCATAGTTACATTACATGGCATATCCTTTCAAAGGAAAATACAGTCAGACTGTGATGGATACATCAGCTACATGAAACTTTCTGCTACCAAAATGTAGCACTGAAAGAGTTAACAAGTCTGGCTTTTACATTGTCATAAGGAGACTTCATTGCTAGCATCCCACTGAGATGAATGAAGGCAGCTTATGTCTAGTGTTATTGTTTCCATGTGTTTGGCTCCAGACTCAAGCCAGCATTCCTCTCAGTTTATACTTGAAAGGTTATCTTCATAACCAGAAGAGACAGAAACTTTCTGTAAATATATGTATGTGTAAAGAGGAGGGCAAATACAGGTTAACTCCACTTATTCAGTTCCAGCTTTCCTGAATTAATGTTTTGATAGTTATAGCAAAAAGAATTTTGTTTACAGAAGCTTCTGATTATCAGAGTGGCAGAGATGTCCCTTACAGCACATTTGGTCTGTTTTAAATACACAGGGTGACCTGATCAATACTAACACAATTTTATCTTGTGGTTGAAAATTTTTAGGCTTAGCAATAAAGTAGCAGCTAAGAAAGAACACAGCAAAAAATGCGACTAGGAAGTGCAAATGGAAAAAACAAAGTCTGAGCATATTTTTAAAAGGGAAAGGCAAACAATCTGCCTTTTGGTAAATTAAAATACACCGCTTGTAACAATAGTGCTCCAGAAGGAAAATGTCTATAAAGACTGGAAGTATTTCAGTTGACTTGAGTTTCACCATGTGAGTCTTGCTAAAGCCTGTTTTTTTCCCCCACTTTCTCCACCAGTAATCTAACACTGAACTTTCAGCATGGAAGAGTACCTGCAATTGTGCATTACCTGTGCTTCCCTGGAGACAAGAAGGAATCAGAAACAGCTCGTACGGATCAGTATTTTTACCCTATCTTGAATATCTAAATCCTGTCAGTCAGAGAAGAATTATTGAGTATAATAATTAAAGTATTTCTCTTTGAGAACACTCAAAGTGTTTCCAGCAATATCTATTTTTGGGTTTTTTTTTTGCTGAATCTAGAATTCTTCTGATACAGCGTCTCATACATATGCCCTAGCTATAACACTGTGTGGTTCTTATTTCTGCAGTAGTAGGTAATAATCAGCATTTTTCTTCTTTAGGACATGAGATTTTCATTTAATTTTAAAACTGATATATGAGGATATCATTCCACAGAGTATTTTATAAGACATCTGGCAAAAAAGAATATAACATATTGACAAGGGTGATGTAGTGCCTAACATCTAGGCTCCCCTCCCTTCTCTTAAGGTAGTAAGAACCTCATGCAGAGAGACATCAGAGCCTTATTCAGGGACCTCAATTCCAGCCTTGACCTGAGCTCGCAGTTTCTTGCCAACAAGAGGCCTCTGAGAGCTTAGCACTGCCATGAGAAAATATAGCTTTAGGTGCAATTTCAGATGTCTGTATGTGGTCCTTGGAAGCTCAGAGAATCAGATCCACAAAAGCAAGTCTGAGACTGGGATGCAGACCTGTAAAACAATTGGAACTGGGAAACAGGACTATGTCTTAAATTTAGTCATCTTTAGCAGCAGCTCCAGAACAGGACTTAAGTACTTTTATTCTGTGGGAAATCCTTTAGGCTCCTTAGTCCAAAGCTGAAGACAAGATATCATTATTTGTGTGCCAAACAGCAAAAGCATAGGCTCCCTGAGGGGCTCTATAGCCCCCCAATATTAATTACCCAGATAAATTAGGCTGGCATAGATAATTTGAGAAATACAACTTTCTGTAGGCATCAAATGTTCCCAGAAGAAGTAATAAGTCTCTTAAATATATAAAATAAAAAGACCTGACTAATATTTGTGGTGTTTTTCCTGAAAAATTCTCTTTTTCACGAACTTATAGTTTCCACCATGGAAATTGCTAAACAGCCAGAGGCAAGGTAAATTTTTAAATGTACAAATGCTCTACAAAAACTATTGCTGAAGGGGGTGTTTGCCCGCCTCAGTAGTGAAAGCAGCAAGCCTAGTTCTCTTTCAGCCTGAAGCAGCCAGACTGCTACATTGATCTACACCCCAATGCACAAATATGTTGTACAAGAAGCTGTTCCTCTATTCCTCCTAATCCCATGGGATTAGTGCCACAAAAGTGGCACTAACCAGCACAGCCACTTGGGTCTACTAGCAATGGCAGACCTCTCTTGCCAGTGAGACAGGCTTTAGCAATAGTTGTTCAGTGAAACTCGAAGCTATTCCTATCCAAAACTTCACCAGTTTGTCATTACAGACAATGACATTTGCTGAAGTTAGAAAGGTCTTGCAGAAAGCCTCCAAGGTCTGAGCAGTGGATGCAGGTGAGGCGCTCCAGAGGAAACAAGCCAACGCCTATGGGGGCAGGGTGACCTGGAGAGGTCCCTCCTTTCAGTTGCTGTTATGGTGGCATATTGCTTGAGCAACCTTAATTTCCTTGTAATGAAGGTTTACTTTGATGGGTGAAGCAGGAGTGAACATGACTGTTGAATTTTTTTAAGAGAGACTGAAAAAAGAGGCTACAATCAAATTCCTATCATTGGTTAATGAGAAGAGGACAGAAGTAATGAGGTTAAAGCAGCAAGAGAGAAAAAAATTAGCCTACCTGGAAAGCTCATTTGCAGAGTTACACAGAGGTGCATTCTGTCATAGAAAGTTGTGCAAACATTTCAATCAAAAATATAGAGGTTTAGACTTCACATTTGCAGTGAAATGGTTCCCAGCACACGTTTGAGATGCAAGTTGGACTAAATTCCCTCCTTCTTTTATCTAGATCTCTATCCATTTTTCTTTATGCACATCATCCTCCTGTCCTTGAACGACCCAAGAAAAATTACAGAAGTTTTTTGGGCTGTTTTATGACCCAGCTTTACTCTTTTGTTTCCACGATCATCCCTTCTCAATCCTCTGGGACCACAAACCATCTCTCTTGACTGCAGAAAGAATTTAATAAGAACCAAATTTTGATTTTAGTTGCAACTAACTATTCAGCCCCAGTCTCATAAACAGCATTATGTGAGTGAAATGGTAATTAGATAACACAGCTGAGGTTAAGTGTGAAGGGAATCGTTCAGTCCCTCTCACGCTCTTAGGGCTCAAGTTCTCCTTTATGGCTACACACCAAACAATATTATACTCCCAATGGAATGGGGAGGGCGGTAATCTTCCCTGGGATGCAGGGCTGGAGCTCTCCTGGCTGCCGGGTGGGGAATGCAGTGGCTTGGCAGCATGGAGCCAGCGCAGCACCAGTTTCAGCCTCACGACTTCCGCGAATATCAGCAAATTTATCCCTTGAGATCCCAAGTTTGAGAGGATCTATTTCAACAGGAAGAAACTCACAGCAGAAGTGCATGCAAGGATGAAAATAATATCTGGAGAGAGGAGAAGAGATTATGACCAGGTAAAGTTGCCTGAATACATGAGAGTCTCTATTATGCTTTTCCTTGTATTCTTGTATTAGTTTGACCCTGTGCAGGACTCACCTGAGAGGTGAGGCACAGTCACCGACAAAGGAATTAAGATGTTCTTTAGCACTCCCCCCTGAGAGGCACCCACAGCAATGAAGTGTAACAGAAAGGCAGAAAATCAAGTTGCTCTGTCTCAGTGGATCAAGGAAGGGTGGATTGCTCATAGGGTTTTACGGAGACGGAGGCTTTCCTTATGCACAGAACAAGTGCAAAGACAGGATCCATTCCCTCTTGAGGTGTTAGGCAGGAGAAACCAGAGACCCTCATTTCCGTCACAGCAGGACTGCATAAGAAACACTGTGCAAAGAGGAGGCCTCTCCTCCCCTTTGTTCAGCATTGCATTAAAGCCATCAGTTTAACAGCTGCAGGGGACACACACGAAGGACAGCCTCAAGCCATCGTTGCAGACAGACAGGCCAGCCAACACGCTGCATTCATAAAGCTACCAACAGGAAACCAGCCCAGCAAACGCTTCACCACGGGGAAAAGAGACCACTTCCTACTTCCAGGAAGGGAATAGGCAACAGAGAGGTTGTGTCATACCTGCATCCAAGGTTCTGTATAAATTCCCAAAAACCAATTCCAGGTCCCTTTGAGGCTGGAAAATCTCTAAAAGGCAGCTACATCTATGTTTTCTTCTTTAGCCATACGAATGTTAAGGTATTATGCTTCATCTTTCAAATCTTCCTCAGACACATCTCCATGTAAGAAGGCTTGCCCAGGGACCACACACACACTTTATCCCCACTGTTCTACAGACTTAAGAGTTTTTATATTATAGATGAACACCCAGATGGTACATTACTTTTTAGGTTTTCTTATGAAGACTGCAAGCAGTTGTCATGAAAGTCTAGTCTTCTTCCTCTGGAAAGGCAGATTTAATTTGTGGTTGCTTCCTTTTAGTTTAAATGACAAAGACAGGATCTTGGTAGCAGCTGGGAATAAATACTTAAAGACTTAATTACTTTCCCCTTCTCTTACCAAATGACTACCTAAAACCAGCTGCAATGGAGGTAGTCCTGTGATAGCATGCTCCTGGGAGTAGTTTTCAGGTCAAGCAAAATTGTCTAAACTAATAAAAAGAAAACAGCTAACAAGCTGGGAAATCAGAAAATAAAAATATATGGTCCTTTTTCTTCTTTTGATTGAGCTCTTGATAAGGAACCTGTAGTAGAACTGCAGTATTTCCAGAAAATAAAAATAAAAAGAAAGAAGGAAAATTTGTTTAGGTACAATTTAAGATGCCTAGTTTACTATTTGAGATTTATGAATATTTCTATCCAATTTTCCTGGACAAATCACAGTTATGAAGAACAGTGCTCCTGACATGCAGGGTTCAGACAAGAAGCATGTATGGGGTGTCTCTGTGGACTCTGTGTACGTGCTGTCTGGAGAAAGCACATGTAGTTTTGTATGCAAAATTCTGGCTATCAATACAGCGGTGCCTACCTGACAGGGACTAAGTGACTGGGTTATTGCAGTTCTCCTTTCTGGCTGTGGGCAGTCAGGGTGGATGGTGATGCTGTTGGAAACTTTTGTATTTCATATGCTTTGAGGAAGGAACAGGAGGGAGCCAAGCAATTGAAAGGACCTGCCCTTTCTCACTGTCCATTCTCTTCATGCAAATTCTGGGGAGAAGGGGGAGATAAATCTTCAGGGACCAAAGAGGAGCTTGATCCCATGGAATGGTGGAGCAGGGCAAAGAGGCAATGCTTGCTTTGTACATTATGCATACAGTGAGGCAGGAAGAACTTCCCTACAGGCATCTTTTTTGTTAGGAAAATCAAGATACAAAGCTCTTGCCTGGTCATTAAGAAAAGGTCAAGCTTAAAGTCTGTCATGTCCTTAATTTAAAAGGTAAGCTAAACACTTAAAGAAACGAGTTTTGGAAGGCCCTCACATTGCACATATATGTTAATAATGAGATGCTAGTTTCAGCCAGAATGTTTCCAGTTGTTACATTTCAGCTCCCATTTTTTAAAAGCCTTTTGCCCTTACAAGGAAAACAGACTGAGAGAAGATTTTTGTGACTGCCTGGTGAATTTTCAACACTGTTCTGGAAGGAAAAAAATTAAATCTGCAATTCTATTATTTGTATGAAGAAAAACTGTATGGAGCGTTGAAAATTGTCAGAGTTGTCTTCTCTTAAAATCATTGGAGATTTGTTTTTTCCTGTAGGCTGAACTCAAAGAGACCCATAATGTGACTTGTACAAAATGGAGCAGTTAAGGAAGAAAGGTAAAACAGATGTCTTTGGGCTCTTCCTTGTTTTTTGCCACCGGAGGCAAGTTCTGAGTGAAGCTGGCTGCTTTGAAGTGGCTGGCTGCAGCTCCCGCCTGCCTTTGCCACACTGGCTCTGTCGAGGGTGTGGTGAGGAAGGAGCAAGAGGAATCCTCTGTGACCAAAGGATGGATCTGCTGAAGGCCAAGAGAGCCTGATGCTGGGCAGGGACAGAAATCTTCTATAATGCATGGTAACATCTGGCCCATATCATCTTTTTCTAGTTCAGCTGATGCTTTTTTTTTATGTGAAAATACTAGAAACAGATCCAAAGCCTCCATAATTGAGGCTGTAGCAGTTGTTTCTTCTTTTATTATTATTTGAGAAAACCTTTATAACTCCCTTTAGATTTTGAAGCTCATGGATTATAAATCTGCTCTTCAAAGTAGAAGAATGCAGCTTTCTGGCGCTGGGAGCTGTCACATCTCCTGCAGGAAGGTAGACAGCCTGACTGCTTCAAGCTGTATAATTACAACAGCCAAAGAAAGGATTCGCGTCTCTTTCCTTTCTAGGTCACACAATATGAAGAGACAGACAAGCTGTCTTTATACTGTCCCTCAAAAACATATTTCTGTGCTATCCTTTCCAGCTATTCCCATTTCAGTTGAATGAACAGAGCGAGGGTAGGAGCAGCTCAGACCTTGCCTTGCTCACTTTCTTTCACACTGAGCAATTCACACGCTGCCTGCAGAGCTCTTGTAGGTGTTAGGTGTCTACAATCACTTTCTCCAGGCCACTTGGAAGGCTGGATTAAGTGGGAAGATTGTGACCCCTGGGTATCTAGGGAGGAAGGATGGGGGTGGTAAGACGGGTGTTTGGAGGGCAGAGCGCCATGGCTTTGCTACGAGGAGGGCTCACTCTGTCAGAGATTCCCAGCATGTTCCCTTTGCAGCTGGCAAGTGGTGGGAGTGCCTGTAGTGCTGCAGGCACTAGTGGGAGAGGCTGCAGCTTCCCAAATGCTGGCAGTGTGTGCCCCTGCTTCAAAGCAGATGAACCAGTAGTGCTAAGGAGCAAAAGAGCTTATGGGTATGGAGGTCAAAAGAAGGGTGCTAGAGGATCACTGTGGGATATAAAGTTCTCTTCCTGGGTTCTGCCTGCTTTCATCTCCAGGAGCAGAGTGCCCTGTCTGTGTTTTTATAGCCTGTAATGACAGATGCTTCCTAATGAGTGCACAGACAGACAGCCTATTGTCTGGGTTTGTGCCTCAGAACTGCATGGTGGGAAGGGCTATTGGCACTTGCCTTTGTTTATTCTGTTTCTAAGGATGTGTGGCCCTTAGAAGGATGAGGGCCTTGCTGTCTTTCAGGTGTTTTTATGGGCCAGGCCAGAACATAGCCTGTTTGTGTTATGTTTGCTTTTCTCAGAGTAACCCAACTATGCCATGGCCTGAGAAGGACCTCCACATGCATTTAATCTGAATGGACTCCAAGGGTATCCATGGCCCCAATAAACAAGGGTGGCCTATCTGGAAATATTTCCTGGTTGTGAACATTGCAATGTAGGCTGAGACTAGTTAGAAAGCCTGGCTTGTGTATACATATTTTCTCTTCTTGTAGTGTCCCAGTGGGGAAGAGAGTCCCTGAAAGGCTATGAAGCATGGACTAGCTTTCAGAGCTTACTCCTTGCCAGCAGCCTCTCTGTGTGAGGCCAATAAAATTTGTTTGCACTTGACAACAATAGAGTATTTTTGCATTTCACAGTGTGTCTCCTCGGGACTAACTGCTGTTTGGGAAGGCCCTTAGGTCTATCCCACCCTTTTATCCCATGCAGATTGAAGACACCACCCTTTCATGCCCTGCACCTAGAATACGGTCACTTGCTATAACCATTGGGGTGGGCTTACAAACTGGGTGGAGTGGAGTTGCTTCCAAGCACTGACCTAAGAGGAGTCAAAGGAGGGATAGAAGCTGGGAATGTGGAACTCGTCTCTGAAGTCTAATAACTAATGGGTGAAGGGTGGTCTTTGAGGAGGCATTAAGATGTGGTAGGAGCAGGAGTCAACCAGCTGTTCTTCCTGCAGGGCTAGGAACCGATTATCCCATATAATCCCCTCATGCTCACCCCTTTTCTCCCCCAGCCTCTGTCACCCATGCTGAGGGGCCAAAGTAAGAAGGTTGATCAGCTGGGGGAAGGAAGGGCAAAGAGGCATTTGAGCACACCATGCAGCCCTGCTGGGTCAGAAAGCAATGTTCTGTTCTTCAGGGCTAAAACTCACCTTGACACTGGGACATGCAGGGAGGGGCCTTTTGCTTTTTGAAATGCTCAGCTCCAGGCTGTTCTCCTCACATCTGGAAGGCACTGTGGTCCCAGGAGTAGTGCTAACCCTGAGTGTCCAGGAGGTGAGGTCTGCCCTGTTCTTTAGTACAGCAAAGGCTTTTTCACCAGTCCACTGACCATACTGAGAGGGGACAGGCACTGAGCATTGCAAAAGTTTTTTTCTCTCCTTCTCTGTGGATAACAGGGAAACTTTAGGATCCTTCTTTTTTCTCTCCAGCATTATGAGATGTGTGGGTGTTAAAAAAATCATGATAGTAGGCCAGGGATTGTGCATGGGACTGCTAGCCTACTGCAAATACAAAGAGGCAGAGCCTTTCTAAAGAACGATAGAATGAGCTGCGGGCAGCTGTTTTTCCTAGGGCAACCCAAACACTGTGCAGGGGGCTCTTGTGTGTGGCAGTCTAAGATGCTCTCTGAATCTGTGAAAAAAGCTCCTTGGTGGAGGTGTTACACCCTTGCTGGCACAGCAATCCAGTGAGCAGCTGGGCAGACCCCACCGTGAGGGGGAGACAAGCCCTGCAGTAGCCAGGGATTGCTCACCTGACGGGTTGCTGACAGTGGCTCTTCTTTTGGTCACAGTATCTTTGAAACCTCTCACCAACTCCTTTTGTTGTGCTGAGCACGTCTGCTACAAAGCCCTTATGAAATAAAATACTGGTTCTGAGAAAGATAATTATTAGAGGTGTTATGATCCAGAAACATTTTTCTATTAACTCAGATCTACATTCCTTAAATTATTTTGAAAGAAATGACAGTGTCTCTATTTCAAAAATGGTCAGAGACTGTTATATTTAATACAGTTGTCTAAAGTACTACACAGAATACTTTACTGCTGTGCAATAAAAAATAAATAATGTTACTAGTTATATCTTCCTCAAGCACAGCAGCTGGATCTTTTTTTTAAATCCTAGGAGCTTGATTTGCCCAGTTCTTGTAAGGGACAATTAAATTTAATGATCTACACTTCAAAATATGACCTGTGATTCTGAGAATTTTAATGTAATGGTTTCCCTGCTTGAAATATGTCTGAAGTGTTTTATTGTTTAAAATAATTGTGTTTGGTGGTTTTTGAAAGTCAAAATGGAAACATCTCAAGGATACAGAGCCACCTTTTCCCATATAAAAGGCTGACATACAGCACTAGGATAATGCTATTCTAATAGGCTTTTAGCTTTTGGTTTGAACACATATAACTAATTGCAAAAGGTGCTTCATTGAATTTATAAACAGAAGAACACAAATTTTGGGGAAGAAATTATAATTTTAGTGGAAAGAGGACTAAAATCTGTTTCTGATGATGCTTCCTAATTTATACAATAGCATGACATGACATTTTCAATGCAGCTGTTTCACTTCCATGCTAGACAATTTGTATGGTCAGTTTCATAAAAATTAGAAGCTTTAGTGAGGCTTTCTGGATCATTTATAATCTGATGGGATTTTTTAAGATTTAAAATTGCTGACAGCATAGAAAACCTGAAGGGGTAAAGGAGAAAAATCAGCAGAAACAGAAACTGTACAAAGAAACTTGTGGTTTTCTTTGTACAGACATATTCCGTAGCAGTTCATATACTTATTTAATTTTGTAAAGGAATCTTTGTTTGAAAGGGATATAGGAGGCTTTGGCTGCCTGTTACTGATAAATCAACTTTTCTGAATGCTCACTGAGTCCTTTAGAGCTTGGAAATGTGTTTTATTATCTGAACAAGTTAATGAAGAGCAACTAGTCTGTCCATTAATTGTATCATTAGTTGCATTTAAGTCAGTATTTACCACCACAGTGCAGTAGATGAGAACTAGCTCTTGCTCCTGTCACATGAATTAGCTCTGTGTACTGGCACTGAAGTCACTTAGATGGGTTCCATGAAACAAACATGCAGAATTTGGGTTTGACAGTGGGCAAAATTGAAGCCTTGCTGTTTATTTCAGGCCATCACAGCAAAACATGAGTAAAGCACAGCAAGATAAAATCAATTAGTACACAAAATATTTTTATGCTAGGGATTTAGTGTAATGCTGTCTGTGTAAAAAACTGTGATTCGTTCCATTATTTAATGCACTTAATGGGTGTTCCTTAACAAGAGACATCCTTATACATGCTATTTTATGAAACTTGGTAAGTATAGGCAACATTCAGCTGTAGATCAAATTACAAGCAAGCCACAGAGAATGTTTCTGCAGGGGGAACCCTTACTCCCCTGCTGGGCTCCTATGAAAGGCTTGGCCAAAATCCAGCTGACTTTGCTCCCCAACTGCAAGGAGCCAGACTGCATTACACTGCTGGCAGCGCTCAGCATCCCTGAGGAGGTTTTTCTGAGCAGAGTCCAAGAGCAGTCACCACCCAGCGCTGCACGGTCTGCTCTGCAGCTGGGGGAACCTTGTGCTGTAACTCATGGCTGGGGTGGTGGCCAAGAGAAAACCCACCCAGGGCAAATGGAGCCTCACCTCCTCCAGCCACCAGTGCAGTTCCTGCGGTGCATGTCAGCGTTGGTGTGGCTGTGGGTATCTTCACATCCTTGCCTGTCTGCTCATGATTGTCCCCATGGGCTGGGGGAATATTTGTCACAGATGCTGCCGACAACATTGTCCTCATGGTTACACAACATCAGGGTGCAGGACCCTGGGCACTTGCATTCCCCCTCAACCCTTCCTGAAAGCACTGGGACTGATGCAACGGTGCATCCCCATCTCACATTTTTCAGTAGAGAGGAAAAGTTTGCTTCACACAGGTAAAGCTCTGCTCTCACCATGGACTGTGTGACTCACGGTGAAACCGGCAACCCAGCAATACAATATACAGGGCAAATTTATAAATAAAACCTTTATTGTGTACACATGATGAGGATACTCTAGTATTGCAAAAGGCCATTATTTTTATGGACTTTAGTGCACCACCGGCATGGTGAATGCCTTTACCAATTTCTGTTCTGACAGTTACCATATACAATTACCACCCTTCACTAAAATGTTTGCAGCCATGCTTAATGCTGGTTTTCAGACTTATGGCTGATGTTCATTTATGTCATATGCCAATATTCATCTCCTGCAAGACAAAGGGGGTTTATATCTATATCTGTGAGAGACTGGACTGTTAATGGTTAATGACTCAAACAATACACCACCAAGGAGGCACCTGGGCATTTCCACCTGAACCTGAGCAAATATAAACCCGGTGGACCCTGTGCTTTGTGGGCTTCTTTCACTGGATCTAGACGGCAACCATCACTTTGATGAAGCTGAGACCCCCACAGCAAAGAAGACCAGAAGAAGAGGACCAAACAGATGCTGTCAGGATCCATGGAGTGGTGATACTTTTATCTACTTTATCTGTCTCTCTGTCACTCTCTTTCTTTCCCTCCCTAGACCCCTTTTCCTATTTCTTTCTCTTTCTCCCTCTCTGCATCTCATTTACTGTTAAATAAAAATACCTACTATTGAATTCAGCATACAGTCTTGTTTGCACCTTAATTTGGGCAGAGAAATCTCTCTAGTAATTTTAATAACTGGGTCTTAACTATATAGTAGAAGTGGTATTTCTTTAAAGGCCTGGTGGAACATCTCAAATTCAAGTAGCAAGCTTGCTGATACTGCCCTTTAAAAGATCCATGAGTGACTAGGGAGAATTTTTGTGGGTTTGTTTGGTTTTGGTGTTTTATTCTTCCTTAACAAAGTACCCAAGATGGCTGCTATTAAAAATACCTCCTCATGACTGTTTAGGTAAAGTTCAGTGCCAACTTTCATTTTAGCTTCAACTTAGCAGCTCTCATTAATTTCTCACATTCTTCTGGGACTTGGGATTTCCATATTTGGTTTTACTCTTGGATTATATCAGACAAGTTTGAACAAAATTCTTTCAGCTGAATGAATGTGAAAAAAATATATTCCATATGTTGTTATCGAAGTCTTCTGTAGCTGTTAAAGTCAAAAATGGCAAGGCAGAAATTTTTATGTTGGCTTGCAATATAGCCTCTTCAAGAAAACAATCTTAGGTTGAAGAAAATTGGTTAAGCAGTTTTAAATCAACTTGTCATTTTTTCTGCATACTCTGTAGACCTCTTTCATTTTCCCCTCTCCCTTTTTCTTAATTTAGTTTTTAAACCCTTGTTTAAAATTATTTTGCCAGGGATTCATTTACTAAGAATATCTTTAATGACATCTCAGTTATGGACACTTTGTCAAGAACCCCAGCTGCTTAGACCAATGGAATTGAAAAAGACAAAATATACATCATTGCTTCAGTATATCTGTGTATTGTCAGCTTTTTTTCCCAGTTTTTACCAGTTTAAGCATCAGACCTGATGATCTTACTTAAGTCAGTACAATGACAACTTTTGCATGTGTATGGTCAGACCATATCTTGCCCTTTTTTTATCCTAAAAAGATAAATAACATATAAAATCGAGGCTAAAAAGAGTAGCTGACAAGTACCCACTTAAAAATCAGAAAACCACAGAGGCTGAGGTTGCTACAACAGTACTAAGGCTTCACACCCTCTTTATGTTCTTATAAAGCTTACAACACACTTTGACTAAAGCCCGTGTTTAGAAATAGATTAAGCCTTTAAACTCAACTACTTAAATCTAGGAAAAAGTAAGACTCAGGTTCATTCTCGGTTCACTAAGTATCTAATAATTTGTAGTGCAGTGGGATGTCCTCAGTGAGAGAAATACTAAACTCTCCCTTTCCTACTCCTTCCCTCCTGTGAGAGTGAATACACTGGAGAGCAGAGGAAGGACTTTTCCGTGAGATAGGTATTGAAATCTCTCCAGCCAGGCATGGAAGCTTGCCAGCAGTTCCCAAGAGTATGCTAGCTCTCAGCTATTGTAAAAATAAGTACATATAAACATATGTTGAAAATCCCTCACATCCTTCCTTTCCCCACTTTGCTGTGTTTGCCCCTGGCTAAACAGGGCAGCTAGGAGCAGGGCACTGGAATGTCTTTCCCAGGTAGTTAACTTTCTACAGACATTGTAAAAGACAACAAATCCATGTGTGAAGTCAAGGAATCCTGTTATTCCCTCTACTACAGGGAGAACTACACTGCAGAGAGATTAAACCCCAAATTTCTAAATGGTTTGCTGCTGTATTCCTTAATCTTAATCTTAAATACCAAAGGACTGACTGTTCCCTTTGGTTTGGTTAGAGTGGTAAATATTCATACAATATGGAAAACACCCCTCACAGAACACTTCTAAATCATTGGACTAATCATTTGCCCGAGGTATATGGCAAACCAGCGTCGGTGACAGTGGAAGAGCACATTTCCCTGGGACTCCAGCACACGAGAGTCCTGTCTCTTCATTCCCACTTTGTTACCTGAATTATAGGGATGTAAGAGACCTCATTCTGCTTTTGAGGAACACTGCATTACTCTTTTCTTTGCTGATCTACTTCATAAATAACCATCTCTCTGATGGTTACAGGCACAGGAGGGGTAGGTATTACTGAAACCCAAGTGCTGGCTGTGGCAGGTACCTTTGCAAAGAGGCCTTCATGTTTAGGATGAAATTCTTAAAGATTCCATGAAAACTGTGTTTGTTAAAAGAACTAAAATTAAGTTTCCATGTGTAACTTTATTTTTGACAGTTTCTCAACCTTAGCTTTGTACTTCATATTTCCTTGTTTTAAGAAGAAACTGGGCTCATAACAAACACCCTTAAGTCAATTCCTGCACATTACTTTAGTGAATAAATCTGAAATTTTGATACTTTAAAAAGGAAAAGAAATGGGAAAAACGAGTTTGTTCTGAAATGCTGAGACTGATAGGAGTCTGAGATCAGGGAATCTCAGTCTTCACCTAGATCAGACCATAGTGATTGGTGAGTGATGGAAATTTACCACTCTCCCTGTTGGCACTTCAGTGATTAATGAAAATACATGCACAGGAGAAAGTGCGTGAATTTCCCTTGAAATAAGCCCAGTCACACTCAGAGGAGAGTGTTAAAGTGTATGTACTAAGAGAAAACACAAAATGAAGTAGTGTGTGTCCAGGGTAGACATAATAAAGAAAATAAAACAGTGACGAGACACCTGACAAAGTGAAGCATGAAACCCACAGTCTTTTCAATTCCAGTTAGTAGAGTGGGGTAAGCAAGCTGATTGCAGAATATGTTTATATGCATATGTGTTTTATATATACACACTATATAGAAAAGTGGCCATAGACTATGAAAATGTGGATCCGATTTTAGCACCTGAAGTTCAGACCAAAAAAGAGGACTCAGTGAAGACTGATGAGCATTTCTCTTTGTTTAAAAGTGTTATTTTCTTATTAACCTGTGCTATGTGGCAGCATGCTACAGACATGTTTGCCATTGTGTACAGTAACACTCTACAACACTATTTAGGTATGTAACATGTTTGCTGCAGGTCCACCATAGATTATTATAAATATCTATACTTGCAGATATGTAAACTGCTAAATTTAGCAGACTGTCTTTGTACCTTTGGTCACCACAAAAAAATTCACATGGTTTAATGGCAGATGCTAAAGGATAGGGACATTCCTCTTGGAAAACTAGTTCCTTCTTATGAAACTAGCATGGCAATGCTTCAGTGCTGTTTTGCTTTCAGTTTTTTTCTATTTAATCTATAGATTTTAAGGAAGGCAGTACACAGGTTTTACATAGAAAATAGTTGGGTTTGTGTGCCACAAACAAGGAGGCCTTTGGGTTTGGAGGGCTAGGAGTTTAGTTTGCTTTTTTTAGTTTGCTTTTTCATCACATGAAAGTTTATCATAAAGAAATCAATTCTCTGTGCCAGCTGGAGGGAGCACGAAAAATAATTAGTATAGTTTGTGAGAAAGAGGATTTTACTTAGGTTTTAGGAGAGGATTTCTGACTACAAATCTATTTCAATGGGCTAACAGGTAACACAGTAGGAAAGGTGTGGAAAACCCTGTGGAGGTTTGAGGTTAGAACAGATAATCTGAAAGGTACAATCTGTCTTAGGTGTCTTAATGCCAGTGGTGGTCAAAATGTTTAGCTTAAGCCCTCTTCCCTACCTATATATCTTTGCTTTATAATTTTAATTCAATGTAGTGATTTCCAAAAGGTCTTGAGAGATCAGGGAATACTTTGTCTTGTGCTTCAGTAAAAGTAGTACAGGAAAGGGAGGGTACAATAACAGTTGTCCAGAATTTATCTCATGAGATACATATGTATAAACATTCAACTAAATAAAAATACACATGCACTAACAGAGCTACATATTATTCTTGCAGTTATCATGAAGGATGCAGTTATCAGTAAGGTCTCTATGCAAAAACAGATTTTGGAAATAAATCAATAATTTTTAATAATGATAATATGATATTTCATTACATGTTAACTATTCAGTCCAAGACATAGACTCTATTGAGTTAGGTATTATACACTCACAGGAAAACTTAGAACTGTTCTTTAAGTGTATCTTTCTCAAAAGATGCTCAAAACAACCCTGTTGGGCCCTTGCCACTGCACTCAAAAAAGGACTAATGCTTGAGTGATATTTCCTGTGAACCACCTTAACCCTGGGATTCCTGCTGCCTGTATAGTCCCCATTTTCTGTTTCTGAATTTAAATTCTTTTCCTGAAGCACATTCTTTTGCTGAACTTCTACTTGATTTTTGGAGTGTCTCTCTCATGTGTATTATGAATATTCTAAGTTCCCTTTTATGTGCACTTCCAGTCCTCCCAATATAGCAGCAAACAATTGACTGTTATACATTGAGGTTATTTTTTAGCTGACTTTTTTCAACACCTATTTTCCTAGTTCTTATTTCCATGGCTGTGTTTATGAGAATGTTGCACAGGACAGCATCAAAAATATTACGGAAGTCAACATCTATTACAGCTCCTAACTCCCACTGAACTACTAAACTGGGTATACTACATATATAGTCAGAAGAGATAGCAACATGGAATTGCCATGGTTTTTCATTGTGAAGCTGATCTTGACTATTTCTAATCATTTTATCCACCTAAAAATACATTTTTCTCTAGTGTATTTTCAGTTATCTTTGTTAGCTGCTTCATCAGTAACTTCCCTAGTCCTTGTTTCATCGTGTTGTGGTTCCACTCTGTCCTCTGCCAGTCCCTCTCTTCTTGTTTTTATACTTTTGGTTTTATACTTTATATTTGTTTTTTCCTCATTCCTTTATCTTTTATTACCCAAATCTTTTGTGAAACCATACCTAAAACAGGTATTGGATTTATTCTTCGCTAGTTTTCCAAATTATCCTATTTCTTTTTGTTGTCAAAAGCTCTCACTAATGACTCAGAAATTATTCAGCTAATTTCCTAAAGCTGTGTGAAATCCTTTAACTACTACTTTTTAATGTTATTCTCTTAACTATTTCCCCCCTGCTCCTTGGCATGCCGTAGAGAGAGTTTTCCAAGTTTAACACTCTCAGTAGCAACAAATGCTTGATGTCCCAGTGGTTATGTTGGCTAAAACAATTTTAGGGAAATTCCCTCCCAGAGCTCTCCCATGTGGCTAGCAATACAGAGACTATAAATATAGCCAAACCACAAGCATTTTTACCACTTTAGCTGATTTATGCAACATGATGGTGAAAATGTCATCAGGCAATCCCTGCACTACCATTCCTGTCTGTGTTACAGGAAAAGTTGGCAAAGTTTTTAAACTTGTGATTTTCAGGTAAGTGCCTCTGGTAACTTTGGCATAATGTTCTAGAAATCACAGTGAACACAATCAATTTTACAAACTAGTGAGGCCACTTTTTTCAACACCATGTGAAAATAAATATGAAATAGTAAACATGTTTTTATTCTGTTTAGTGCACAATATACACATTCATTTCATCTGCTGGTCCATGAGGACTCACAGCATTCCATATGATGGATCTGAACCAATTTTCCAGTAGTTCCATTCTAAGTCAACTGCAATATTCTTCCCATAGCTGTAGTTTTGAGATACAATTTGGATAGAGAACTTCTTACTAAAACTCTTGGGAATCACAAATTATAATGGGAAATTCAGATTAAGGTGCTTTCTTAGTAGAAAAGAAAATCTATGAAGAATCTTTGTTTCTGTACTTTAACATACCAATATCTAATCAAGCTGGAGGATAGTTTTGATAAAGAATTAATAGCCCCCAAAAGAAAAATCATATCTATAAATGCAAATATTCTCCCTAAAATGGGCACCTTCCCTTCTTTCCAAAAACCCACATTTACTTCCATGCTGGAAATTGCTGCCAGTGCTCAAAACAGACACTTGAAAGAGTGAAAAGTATTTTAGTTTCAGTACATGAAAACGGCCTCCAAGTGTCACTAGAGAGCTGTCGATAATCTGTTTCAAGCTACGTTTCAAGGTTTTGGGGCTGCTTGATCTTTTTATTCAAGAGCCACTTCTAACTTAATTTTTGTTATGGCTTGCATTGCCCATCAATATGTGTGGCCATGAAAATGCCCTGGCTGTTTGCACACGGATGGCAAGGCTTTCAGTATCACAGTTCCACTTTTATGAAGGCAAAGAGCATGAAGTGAAAAAAGAAACTTGAAAATAACAGATCTTTGGCAGGCGGGGGGTGTGGGAAAAAAAAGGAAGTTGGTAATTTATTCCCTCTCCCTTCATAATCTTGACCAAGACAAATAGAAATGTGATTCTAACAATGGGAGGAAGTGAAGCAGCCTAACCTTTCTGCATTTAGCCTGGAACCTTTTTCAGAGTAGAGACTGTCTCTCACAGATGTTTACACACAGTGCCTGGCACAAACAAGACTCATATTTAATCTTGGCCTTTAGAGCCCGTATCACAGTATAAATATTTCCTATAGTAGCAGTCTTACAGAAGTGTACCCTTGTTTACACTGCTGTTCAGAAGCCGTCCTCGACCGTGCTCCGCCTGTGGGATTCCTTCCCAGCTGTCCACATCACTGTCACCTGCAATTTGATTCATGTGTAAGGAAGCCTGCAGTATAGAAGATTTTTAAATGTCCAGTTTCACTTGCAAATGGTGCATTTCTTACACGTGTGTTGCTTCACTCAAGTGCTGCTGGGAAGGTCTGATGTTCAGCACCCTCAGTCTCACTGTAAGCTTGTGTAGCTTCTCTGAACAGTTACACTACAAGTGTCCTCATTCTATCTTTGTCAGAAAAGATGAAGAGTGTATTATTTCTCCTAAAATCCTCAGGAACAACTCAGTGCTTCCATCTTCTGTATCTCTGTGACAAAGCCACACAGAATGTTTCTCCAGCAATTGCTTTTGTAGTTAAACCTGGCACACCTGCCATGAAGCATTTAGGAGTAGGGAAACTTCAGAAGTACTAGTTTGTTTCTACTTCTATATATCCACAGATTACTAAACTAATGACTTTCATAACATGTATGTAATAACAACAACAAGATGCAAGTCGAGACCCTAAAGCCTCTTTAGATTAGATTAGATTAGATTTGCACTGGGATTTAAATAGAGAACAGTTGGCTTTGATTCTCTCTGTTTTTTAAAGTTGATCGTCCTATTGTAACATCTCTTGAAAGTATTTTCCCCTTCTTTCTTCTCTTTGGCCCCATTTATAACAACAGCAGAAGCTTCATGATCTTGAAATTACAATTTTCTGTGTAAGCAACACAAAGGCAAAAAATTCACCAGATTAACACAGCATTCAGCGGATAGCAAGGATGACCACAAAGTATCATATTTACATTGAAAACAGCAAATTTTTCTGATGACTTATCCAGAGGAGCTTGTAAATACATTTCTGCATCATTACTTGGATGTATAAGCTTATTAAGCATTAGAAAAACTCCACGTGATGGAGGCAGAGGAAAAGCTGGGTCTGATGAACCTCCAGAGTATAAACTCTCACATATATAACAACGAGGCTAAGTTTCCAGCAGCATTTTATTTTTGTCATTTGTAACAGCAACACGTGAAAGTGCTCCTGTCTGCTTTGCCAGTATGGTTCTGTGGGTCTTCAGCCTCTTAATTCAGGCAAACACAGTACTTTCTGGTACCTTTATTGCACACCATTTCTTGTGGATTCCAGGTGGATGCTGCATAGAAGAATCAAATGTACTTCTCTTAACATTAGCAACATTTATGGAGGAATTTCATAAGTGCATTGCATAGTTTAACAAGCTTTGGGCATGATTTTGGCCTCATTCTAGTGTCACCAAGATCCATAAAAGGAGAGCTGTCTAATTTAGCATACATATGAATGACATTGTTTCTCCATATGAACATTAACTTGTGAAGTTGTTAAACAGCAGAATAAAATATTATAATGATTTTCAAATTTACCTGTATAAAAACATCCAGGAGAAAGAATTCAGAGAAATTTTGGAATTATTCTCGCTCCACTGCTTTGAATTATCTTCCTGGATATTTATTAGAAAGCAAAAATGTATGTAGGATATGCAAAAATAGTACTGAGGGAAAAATAAAAAAGATCATGTTCCTTCCTGTGTTCTGAGTCTCAGTCCATGATTTCTGTCATTTTGTTTAATTACCAAGATGGGATATATTTGCTGCCCAGTCTCCTCAGAGGAGGTAAGTTCTTTGAGCTATATCTGCTAAGTTTGCTTTAACAGACTTCTAAACTGCAATGTGGGACTTGTGAGTGGCCTAATGATTCATTAATGAAAAATGTTACCTTCACCAATTAATTTTGGACTTGGTTTCATTGATGATGTCTGAAAGGAACATAGATCTGCACTCTACTGGAAACAGGGTCTCTCATAAGTAAATTACATTTTTTTAAAGGCAGAACAGGGGTACTTTAAACCTATGACAGCCTTGCTTCAGGGGGCTAGAAAAAGCAGTTTCGTCCTTTAGTTCCTAAAGCTTGGGGGTTGGTTTCTTTTTCTCTCTTGGTCGCCTTTGTAAAGGCCCTGCCAATGCAGGTCTTAACTGGTTCAAAATGGTTCTTTTCCAGTGAGAATGAATGAGTTTTGCTTCCTTTGAAAGCAGGTGACCCTTGTAAGCATGGCTTATTGTGTCATCAAATTAATTTTAAATACTCAGGTGGTTTGCCATACCAAACTTCAGAGAAACAACTACTCTAGTATAGGCTAGAAAGGAATCTTTTGCAGCTATTAGAGCTACTCAGCAAGAACAACTTACCTAACCAACAGATTCATAGGTATTTTTCTCTTTATTTGGAAATTAAGGTGTGAACTTCAGGAGAAAGAGTCTAGCTTGTACTGTATCTAAAAATAAACCTCTAGTCACTATGGTCTCTGCAAAGAGCAACTATCAGATACTTTATTACCAACGGTATCAGCTGTGGTGCTGGAAAATACCCCAGAAGGTGGCATTGCTTGGCTCAAAACATTCCCTCTCCAGCACTCTTCTAATGCAGGTTATCACATACGTGGCTAGAGGAACTATCCTAAGAATCCTCCTTTTTCCAGGAGCAAAACTCCTGGAATATTTGCTACTTGGTGATAAAAATTCATACATCACCAGTAATATTTCCCTGTACTTGCAGTTCAAAAATCAAACTGTGTTAGGTGAAAAAAAAAAACAAAACAAAACCAAACCAACAAAAACCCAAACCCAAAACCCTCCCCCTCCTTTTAATTGAATAATGTCTTTGATATTTTATCTAAATTCATCTTATCTTAGAACTAATATTCCATATATCTTGTTTGTGTCTTTCTAATTGCAAATATTAATGTCTTGTTTCACCTAGTACCTTGATAGTCCTGTTTTGGGTAAACATGCCTTCCTGCAGCAAAGACTGAGTGCAAAGATGTGTAAATAATACTTGTAACCATCCTCAAGACTTCAAAACATTCTAAAAACATTAACTTAACCTTTATGTCACCTCCACCAGGTAACATTATAGACATCCTAAAAACGGGGCATTCTGAATCTGAATTCTTCTGTATAAAGAATACCTCTTGCTTTTCTATAAAAAATATACTCAACAATACAGCCCAGATTTACATACTTCTAATTCTGTACTTCATTCTCAGGGCAATACTTTGGTCACCCTTCTGTTTCGGGATAATTGCCACTTTGATCCCATTGCTAACCCTCCTCTGATCTTCCCAATAGGCAATGCTTCCACTTCAGAGCAATCTCCACAGTTGTCCCAGTAAAGGCATCATGAAACACACTGCTACATCTTCCCTTTCCCAATCCTCAAACAGGCAACAGGCCTTAAAAGCTCACCACCACACTGGCTGTCCCTAGGGCAAGCCAGTACATAGGCTTTCAGTAACCTTGCACTTCTTTGTAACCTCATATGCTCCCTCATCGGAGTGACAGGAGCCTGCTTGCCTCTGCCCTGCCGGACTCATCGCAACGCCAATAGCTCCCACTCACTGGCAGTTATCCTAGGATCTCAGATTTGTTAGGAGGACAAACTAATCCCTCTGTCTACACCATGTTATAAACAATATACCATTTTCACTTGCTTCTTACTTCAGGAAAAAAAGGACCTGCTTTATTCTATCTCAGTGACCTGGGTATGGTAAAAAAA